>JAQMYF010000023.1:49956450-49969350 GCA_030014195.1 Neosilurus mollespiculum
CGCCCACTTAGATCAAAAGGTGCAGGCTGCTTAGTGATTCCTCGAATACTGAGGACTACTGCAGGGGGCAGAGCTTTATACATTTATATAGAGTACTTTTTTAAAATACGTTACTACATATATACACACACATATATGCACAGTGTATAAATATTATATATAGAAAGAAGATAGTTTAGTTTTTTTTAATTAAAATGTTTTTTGTACATATAAAAATAAGATGTGGATCTACAACAACAGATCCACATCACATACTGACATTTCCATATCTTTATTGGAATAAATATTAAAATAATGAAATAAAAATAGTGATTCTACTGTAAAACTTAAATTAAGTGCATTATTCCCTGCTGTCAGGATGTGGAAGCAGTGCCGCTGCCTGATGGTCAGCTCTGCCTGTTGGCTCTACCACCCGAGTGCACACAAGGGGCGGGGCCAGCGGACCTGCCTTGTCTCAAGCTGCCCTGTCGTTTCATCACTGACCGGAAAGTGAGTTCCTGCTGTGAAGCTTTATTCCATTTGATCATTCTTGCTTTTGGTAATTATACCCCATCTGTCTGTTTTTAGGGCGTGGTTTCTGGCATTCTCCTCGTAGCAGCCAATAAGATCTTCTTTGACCCGTATAAGTCCCTCCCCCTGGTGCAGGAGAACGGTTGTGAGGAGTATCTCTTCTCCTGTCCGGCGGATAACCTTTCGTCCGTAACGTTCTTCTCCGACGTCTCTCACGTTCACTTCAGCAGGTCTGCACAGAGGTGTGTACAGTAGCGCTCAGCATAAAGGTCTGAACGACCATCGGGTGCGTTCAGGACCATGTCCTAACATGCTAATAGTGCATCTTCTAAAATAGTCATGGTGTCTTAAGGCTGAAGATAAAGATGTGTTCGGGCTAATTAGCTAGCTTCCTCTGGGTTGCTTCTGACCCTCGAATTTTGAAATTCGTGGGACTCCACATGCAAGCAAATATTTTGCAGCTTAAATACGTATATCGTGTGTCAATTTTTGCAATAGTTTGCAATCGGTTTGCGGATGTTAGGTGGGGGAAAAAAAACATCCGTTTTGTTCACTTTTTGTTCTCAAAACAATCCGTGAATTGCCTTTCGTGTTAGACGCTTTTCTGCGGCACATCGAGTGTGATTAATGCGGATGGGCTACAGCAGCATCGTATCCCGTTCCTGTCGGCCTGTAGAGGTGACACTGGAGAAATCTACCGGACGATAACCAGGTCACTGTCACAGTCACAGACATTCCATGTGAACATTAACCGAAGCCACTGACCTGTATCTGCATGTGTGAGAATCGAGGTTTGCTGTCCGTGACCACTACACGGGAATCCTTCCATCCAAACTGGACGGGTTGATACCAACCCCTGCGTTTTCTATCATCGCAGGTCGGAACGGCGTAAGAAATCATCGAAGGGTAAAACGTTGAAAGAGCCAAACGTCCACATCACCACCCCCGAATCCCAGACGGAGGCCGCTTCTACCCTGGTGTCCATCGTGACATGTGAGGTTCAGGTGGAAACAGAGGCGGCTGGCGCCGTAGGGGACGAGGTCGGTGACAGCAGGGATATGGCCGAGGTCGAGCGACAGCTGAAGCAGCTCGTGCTGGAGCTTAACACTGGACAACAGCGGTGTTCAGAAGAGCAACTCTCAGGTACATAGTGTGGTAAAGAAACAGGTATATATTTAATAATGAATCCACAACTGTGAGCGCTGGCTATCATTCATGTCCGATGTGAGTGAGTGGAATAACAGTTTTATTGTCCTAACACCCACTGGATTGTGAGAAATAAAGCATTTTTATTTTCAGCACTATCACTCACTAACTTATTTGCTGAACCGTTTAATCCCACTAGGGACGCGGGGTGGCTGGAGCCTATCTCCGCCACCCCGCTGGGTGAAGGCAAGCGGGGGAGAACATGTAAACCCCAAACAGAAACGCCCTCACTGAGCTGGGGACTCAAACCCAGGACCTTCTTGTTGATAGGTGGATGTTCTAACCACTACGCCAGCTTATTCTCATCAATTTCTAGAAAATTTAAATTATGCAGTCTTACTATCAAAGGGTTAACGGTAGAGCGGGGGTCTCACCACACTTCTGATCACCGGTGGCAGGCAGCACTGAGGACTGAAGACACCTGTACCTCGTAGCAGTCACATTTATTGGGGAAAAACTGTTTAATTCTTAAAAATTAAAAATAATGTTCTTATCTCTAATAAGTCTACAGGTGTTAGCGGTTAGCTTAGCATGATTTGCGACCATTCCTATTGACGTATGTACCAATGGTTTAGGAAGTGATATCCTATTAGTAGAGTAGCCAATCCAGTTGGTACGAATATAATACATACAATGTGTGTGTGTGTGTGTGTGTGTGTGTGTGTTTATACATACCCAGCACCTATACTCACTTTCTAAGCTTTGTCCAGGACACAGCAGGACCAGCTGTTTGATGTTTGTGAGGATGCGTCAGAAGCCCCAGCTGGTGAAGAAGAAGGGTTTCGAGACGTTGTCGCTCGGGAAAGCCAAAACAGTGCCATGCAGAGACGCCTGGTTCATCCTGCAACAAGAGAGGTGAGAGCGTGTGTGTGTGTGTGTGTGTGTGTGTGTGTGTCAGAGCCAGAGAATATACCGTGTTATGTTATTGTTGCTATAGAAACAGTATTTTGAACTGTGAGATCCAAAAACCGACAGGAGAGCGTCCTGATATGCAGTGGATTTGCTGATGTTACATATTCAGTTTTTTTTTTTTTTTCCCACATTTAAAAGCCTTGATGAAATATGAAATCATGTTTGAGATACTGTTACGGTCAGTACTTTTTATCGGAGTTAGAAAATGGTGAGTGAAGGAAGCCTGGAATTAGAAATCGTCCTAATAATAATAATCCAAAAAATTGGGCGTGGTGTGTAGGTGGGTGGGATCACATACTCTGAGTTGGCTGAGATAGGCTCCAGTCTCGTTGCGGCCCTAGCTGTAGGATTAAGCGGTTCAGCAAATGAGACAGGCAGTGAGAGAGTCAAATCATAACAGGGTCAAAAATATACTTGTCCTCCTAGATTATTAATTTAGCACGACGATGGTGACTGAGAAATTCCCTTCGTCCTGATTGGATTAATATTTTCCAAAACAAAGCACCAAGAGGCGGGGCTTCATAGCGTTTGAGAGGTGGGGCTTCACATTCTTTGAGCGGTTGAGAGGCGGGGCTTCACATTCCTTTTTTTCTCCCTCCCAGGTGACGTTGTTACTGTGTCCGCGGTAGATGTTAAAGATTCTTATAAGGAGGTCGTCCGGTTTAGTGCTGCGGTGCTTTCAGGATCCAGTACAGAGATTCCGACTCATTTAATCTTAAAAGTAAAAGTTTTTCATCCGAATAATATACATATTTTTGGGTTGTGTGAACAGTTCTGACGAGCTTTACGCCTACCTGAGCCACCACCAGCCGGACCTGTGCATCCTGGAAGGTGGAGGCGAGGAAGAGGAGGCAGAGCGCGACGAAGACGACTTTGTGATTCTCAGCGACGGAGAAGAGGAATCCAGTAAAGAGTCAGAAGGACGCACCGGGGACGAGTGGGAGGTGAGGCACCGGTTCTGGGGGATGGCGGGGTACACCCTGAACAGCTCGCCAGACCATCGCAGGGCAACACACCTACAACCACTCACACTCACTCACACCTAGGGGCGATTTGGAACAGCCAGTCAGCCTAATGTGCATGTCTGTGGACTGTGGGAGGAAACCGGAGTACCTGGAGGAAACCCATGCAAGCACGGGGAGAACATGCAAACTCCACACAGAAACGCCCTCACCGAGCCCGGGACTTTAAAAAAGTTTTATTTTTATGTGTGTATGTAGTTGAAATCTTTGTGTGTGTGTGTGTGTGTGTGTGTGTGTGTGTGTGTAGATGGTGAGTGTGGAGGACAGCAGGGTGAAGGAGTCTCTCTCTGTGGATAAAGAGCCTGATGATCTGAGTGATATTGTGAAGCAGAGCCTCATACTGAACGCACAGCAAGTCCAACAGGTCTCTGTCTCTCTCTCTCACACACACACACACACCCCTGTGTATTTTTTATATATATATATATTAAGTGAATTGATGTAAATCTGTGTTGTGAGTTGAGTTGTGTTTGTTGGTTGCGTCCTCAGGTGGCGAGAGAGTTGCCCCCCCGTACGGTGGGTCAGACCTGGAGATTAACGTACAGCACAAGCAGACACGGCGCCAGCCTCAAAACTCTCTACAGGAAGCTGAGCGCCTCGGACTCACCCGTCCTGCTCCTCATCCGAGACGACAACCAGCAGGTGAGACGCCGACGGCTGAGATCAAGTTCAGCTGGTTCCGTCTCTCATTTACTGGAGATTATTCGCTAACCGTACCTCATAATCTCAAACACCAATTATTAACCAACATAACCTCGCTATCTCGCTCTCTCTCTTTTTCTCTCTCCCTCTCTTTTTCTGTCTCTCTCACTCTCTCTCTCCCTCTTTCTATTTCACTCTTTATCTGTATCGCTTTCTCTCCCCCTCTCTCTATCTCTGTCTATCTATATTATATATATCACTCTTTTTGTCTCCCCCTCTCTATATATCTCTCCCTCTCCCCCTCTATCTATGTAAATATATATATATATATGTATTTCTTTTTATGCCTCACACTCTTTCCCATTCTTTTACTCTTACTCCTTCTCTCCCTTTCCTTCTCTCTCTTTGTCACTTTCTCTCTCTTCCTCTCTAACATTCTTTGTTTCTCTCTCTTCCACTTTCTCTCTCTCTCTCTCTCTCTCTCTCTCTTTCTGTTTCTCTTCCTTTTTCCCTTTCTCTTACTCTCTCTCTGTCTTTGTTTCTCTCTCTCTCTCTTTCTGTTTCTCTTCCTTTTTCCCTTTCTCTTACTCTCTCTGTCTTTGTTTCTCTCTCTCTCTCTCTCTCTCTTTCTGTTTCTCTTCCTTTTTCCCTTTCTCTCACTCTCTCTCACTGTCTGCATCTGTTTGTTTCTCTCTCTCTCTCTCTCAGGTGTTTGGTGGTTTCCTCTCTCACCCTTTACACCCGAGCGACACGTTTTACGGCACAGGAGAGACCTTCCTTTTCCTCCTCCACCCTCGCTTTAAGGTAGCTTGCGCCGATATCCCAGAATGCACCTCTCACGCACCATCACAGGCTTTAATAAAAAACCTGTAATAGCAAAACATTTCCACGGATGAGTTTTTTTACCAATCAGTGATGAAGTGAGTTCGTTAGTAACAGCCAGTCGTGCTTATGTAATATCACCTGCAGTATTACGTTGGCTTTTAGTCACATGACTCTCAGACAGGAAGTGCTTTATATTTATAAATAAAACACACAGAACAGAGGACGTCCTTCCTGATCAGACTCTGAGCTCTTACCTCTGTCGTTACTTCCTCTTCGTCTGTCTGTCTGTCTGTCTCTCAGTGCTTCCGCTGGACGGGTGACAACTCCTTCTTCATTAAAGGTGACCTTGACTCCTTTGCCATCGGCGGCGGAAGGTACCAGCACTTTTATTTACATCACAGCATTCTTTCATTCTCACATCCGATTGGCCAGAAGGTGATTCAGCTCTCAGTAGCACAGCGTCAGGTTCACTTATTCCACTCGTATAAAATTATCCACTGCGCCGGAGGTGAATAAGTGTTATAGTATATACACTACACTTTGCAGGGTAGAGTTTATTTGGATATTTTTAATTGATGTAAGCATTACCCCAGCAATAAATATCTCATTTTTGTTTGCTTTTCTTATGTTCTCATGCGGTGGATAATGTCCATGACCTGTAATATATACGACATGGGAACGGCGCAATCTGATTGGTCTGCTATCTAGCGATTTAAAAGTCATTATCCCAGGCTCTCGAGTGGTGCATCGACAAGGTGCGCGACTATCAACCTGGAGATCACAGGTTCGAATCCGCAGTCGTCTGCGACCAGGAGTTCATGGGAGCTAATCGGCCGAGACCTCACCATACGCTCACTTCCCTGTCACTCACCGCGATCACCAGCCAATCATGGGCGTCTGTGAGCTCATTCGAGATGTGGCGGCATCTCGTGTCACAGAGGGGGAGTGTGCATGTTTACGCCCCTCCCTGCTTGGTGGGGATCGTATGTGATGGGGAGAACTTGGATACGACTAAAATTCTAAAATCGAGTGTACAACGCTCTAATTAAAACGACGGACACTTACAGTTTGTCACGGTCAGTAAGAGTAGGCGGTGTCATCGTTATCACAATGGATTTACAGCTTTACGGTGGAAAAATAGACCATATTTTTAGTTCCCGCCCATGGGTTCCATCTGTCCGTCACACTTTAGTTTCCGGACGTTTACTTGCCATGCGCTGAAGCTGGGGCTTTCAAACTCGCTACGTTTGTTGTATATTATGCATATTATGAAACGGTCCTTTCGGCGGGTGCGTCTGGACCCTTGTGGTCTATTTTCCCCCCCTATGTTTCTGTGTAGTGTATACTAGAACTCTAAATGATTTTAAAACACTCAGATCGCACAGAACTCAACTGTCCTGCCTCTGTCATGGTTCAAGATATGTTTAATAAATAAACTATAACAGTCTCATTTCTCCTGTTGCAAGATTCACCCCGTGCCTGCGTGGGTTTCCTCCCACAGTCTAAAGGGATGCACGGTAGGCCGATTGGCTGTGTGTGTGTGTGTGTTGCCCTGCAATGGCCAGGTGAGCTGTTTAGGGTGTACCCCACCTTTGCCCACTGTTGGCTGAGATAGGCTCCAGCCTCCCCGCAACCCTAAGAGAATTCAGCAATTGAGCGTTTTGTTTTGTTTTTTTTCCTTCCTCTACAGTGGACACTTTGGCCTGTGGCTGGACGAGTCTCTGTACGTGGGGCGGAGCAGCCCGTGTTACACCTTTAACAACTGCAGCCTGTCTGAGAGGAGCGATTTCCGGGTGCTGGAGCTCGAGGCGTGGACCTTCTGGTGACGGCGCACTGGAGCTGTGAAAGTGCTGCGTGGGGGGCGGAGTGAGATTTAGGGACTCGGGCGTCTCGAGTTTGTGAGACGGATAAGCAATATTGGATGAATTCTCTCCATATTGAGGACACGATGCACAGTGCTAACGCATAACGTCGTAACAGTGCGCTTTACGTTCTTACGTGGATTGCTGACCCGTGTGACCTCGAAGGATGGAGTAGCGTAGGAATTTCAACTGGAAATGAAAGTCAGACTGCTTCTTGTTCTTCACTGTATACGAGCCAGCACCACTTTAACGAACAACAAACACTTTCTTGGCCCGAGATCAACAAACTAATTAAAGTCTGAAACGGACCGTCGAAGATCTCCAAAAAAGAAAATGCTCACAATCCCCATGAAATCGCTTCTGAGTTGCGAATCAGTTTCGTATGTTGATGTGTTTTCCTTCTTAAACAGGAAGTGACAGGATATTGAACTACTTGACCGATTTACACTCCAACCAATAGTGTTCAAAATAAGAACCCTACACTGGCTAATATACATCGAGACATGCCTGTGTATATCGAGAGTCATACCGTATGGTTCTACAGAGCATTAAGCAGATTACCATGACTGAAGGCGAGACATACTGGCCATTTATTAGAAATTAATTATCGGAAACTAATTATTTTTTTTTTCAATCAGGAGATACCAGTGGGGCGGCACGGTGGCGTAGCGGTTAGCTCCTCTGCTTCATGACATGATGGTCCTGGGTTCGTGTTGCGGGCTGGGCGAGGGCGATTCTCTGTGGAGTTTGCATTTCTTCCCGTGCTCATGTGGGTTTCCTCTGGGTATTTTGGTTTCCTCCTAAAGTCCAAAGACATGCACATTAGGCTAACTGCCTGCTCCAAATTGCCCCTAGGTGTGTGTGTGTGTGCGTTGGGCCTGTGATGACCTGGCATACTGTTCAGGATGTATCCCTCCTTCGTCCAGTGTTGGCTGAGATAGGTTCCAGCCTCCCCGCAACCCTAGTAGGAGTAAGCGGTTCGGCAAACGAGTGAGTGACGGAGTGAGTTCACCAGCACAGAAGTCCAGCGAGTTATTTCGATTTTCCCGTGTCGTTCTCTTGACATCATGGCTTGATTTGTTGTTCCACGGTGATCCTGAACAGGCGATCAGTTTCACGGCCAGCCAGGAGGACGATGGACGTCTCCATGGTTACCGCATGACGTTTGAGAGATGCTGGTTAAATGACGGATGACCCACGACGCTGTTCAGGGTGGACCCCGCCCTCGCCCAGAGTTGGCTGAGATGGGCTCCAGCCTCTCCGCGACCCTTATTAGGATTAAGCGGCTCAGAACACGAATGAATGAAATCCTACAAAGACACCACAGTGTAATCCCGACCCCCAAGACACGGATACCACTCGTCCCACCACTAGTTCTGATTTTAAATTTAGGAGTCACCTTGATCCTGATACCTAGATGGAGGAAGGAATTAATTCACGCTGCCTGTAATTAAAAGATTAAAGATTCTGTAAGCACTTTAATATGTATATATTTAACACTTCAGGATCAAAGTATCTGCTGAATAACTAACAATTAAATACCGAGAAGAGGTCAAGAGGTCCAACTGAAGCTATGAGCATGAGGAATGGGACTATAACTGTTTTATGGATCGTTTATGAAAGAGAAGTACGTTTAAAAGGTACAGTGGCTAATATTTTGGAGGATCTATTAGCAGAAATGAATTAAATCATCAGTAAATAAGTTTTCTTTCATCTATAATCTTTAAAAAAAAAAAAAGTGGTTGAGTTTTCAGAACCTTAGAGTACGTTGTTTGTATGTACATGTGGAGAGGGTCCCTTCTTGTGGAGGCCGCCGTCTTGCACCACCAGGTTTCTACGGTAGCCCAGAACCGTCTTATCCGCAAAAGGGTCGGTGTGGGTGCAAGTTTTTATTTGAACCAAAGATGTAGCCACACCTTCCACCTGTTTCAATCACTGACTTAGGAAAAAAAAACTAGAACGTGCATTAGTGCTTCAATTTTGAAGCCGGGTGGCAGCCATCTTGGTGAGACCACCGTGCTTCAAGATCTCAAAATTGAGCTGTTGAAAGCCATGAAATGTACACACTGGGTGTAAGTATTTCCAGTCTCTTGATCTTTTTTTGTATTTTGCTATTTGAGTATAACTCAACAGTAAAGTGGTCTCGGCAAGATGGCACCACGCTGGCTTAAGTTTTTCCCGCATGCAAACAATAGGATACACGATCCAATCACCTTCTGAGATCAGTGGTTCACACAGGAGGAGGGTGTGGCTACCGGGTGGTTGAAAACCTGCACCTACACCGGCCCATTGCGGATAAGTTTGGACACCCCTGTTCTAAGGGAAGGGGTCAGGAATGAAACTTCAGTTGGTTGCAATGTGGAATCTCACCAATAGATGTTGCTAGTTTTGCATCAGTTTTACTCACAAGGTCAAACCTGTCGATGACGTGACCTCAAAGCGTCATCGCAACTTTACATCACCGGAGTCTCTGCGTTTCCTGGTTTCTTTCACTAAACACAGAGCGAGGTTTATATAAAGGACGTGCACTGTTTGAAATCGTATTTAAAAAGGGAATTGTTAATAACTGCGTCACACCTACACCTCATCACTGTAACTATAATAGCAACAATAAATGTGAATCTTCAAAAATTAATCATGGTGACCTGTTTTATTTTTTTTTTATTCAAAAAAAAAATAATAAAAAAAAAAGTTCTAGATGTCAACTAAAAAAAGGAAAAAGAAAAAAAAACAGTTCATTACTCCACAACAAATACATTCACACAGGCGAGAAGATGCATAGTGACGCATGGTGAACACCAGATCAAATAAAATAAACACGGTTTTACCACAAACAAACAATGTTTCATGTCCAACCCGTTTGTACTGATGCTATGACGGTCAATGTAGCTTAAAAATAAAATAAAGGCAACAAAACTAAAAAATGTATCGTTATACAGATCACTGAACTACAGAAAAGAGAAGCAACTAGAGGTAAGCGTTTTATATTTATACCTGATCACAGCCTTCAAAAACATAAAATGAATATTTTAGTGGATAAAGAATAGAAAAATAATCTTGCAGGGTTTTTGGCAATATAACTTTCTTCAATTATTTTTGGAAAACTTCAAAATGTGTGTGTGTGTGTGTGGACTGGAACAAAGACATCAGGCCTGGTCCAGCCACAGTGAGCTTTCAGAGCAGGCCATCACAAATTGCTCCATTCAAGGACAAACCACACACACACACACACACACACACACACACACACACACACTTTCTCACACATGCACACTGTCTCACACACAGACACACACGCACTCTCACACAGACACATATAAACATATGCACAACCCCACACACACACACTCACTCTCGATCTCATACACACACTTTAACTTCACACACTCTCACATATTCACTCTTTCTCTCTCTCACTCACACACACACACCCTCTCATGCACACTCGCTCACACACAAAAATATCCCCAGTGTGTTTATCTGAACAACACAAACAACTCCTTTACTGAACTCACTGAGGAGTGAATGGAAACAAACTCAAACGGGAGATTTGTACTCGAACCGAGGGCCTTCTAGCTGTGAGGCAGACGTGCTAACCTCTACGCCACCGTGCTTCCCAAATCAATTATTTACTTATTTTTTGGCCAAACTATTGCTTTAATAAACGCCTCTTTTCTACTTCAGGGCTGGAGTGTGTGTTGAGTTGAAGATAACCTTCATCATCATCATCATCATCAATATTCTGTTATTGTTTTGTTCAGTATAAAAATGTCGTACTCAGTACACTCTGTTCAAACCCAAATAAAAAAAATACATATTAACGAGTAGAAAATCTGCAGTCACTTGCTACAAGAGAGGAGGAAGAAAATTCCCAGAATTCAGTGCAGCACAAGGTTTGTGTGTATGAGATAGGGAGGAGTCTCACTGTTGGACTGCGAGGTCTGTATCTGTATCTGTTTATAATGACGACCCGAGGTGAGCTTTGGCCTTATCCAGTCCGTCCTGCAGGAAGCGGATGTACGTGGCGGTGGATGGATCCTCGAAGCCACCCGTGAAGCTGAATCCCGACTCGCCCTCCTCCGGCTTCATGGACGTCTGGTCCAGGAAGTTGTTTGCGTTGATGTGGTGAACCTGCAGAAATGAAGAAACAAAACAAAACAAAAAAAATCTGATCGCATTCCTTTTTTTCTGATCATACATGAATTTCAATGAGGAAAGCTAATGCTAATGCTAAAAGTAAAGCTAATGCCAGGGCAATTCATGACCGATAAAGCAGGCGGGGTGAGAAATAAAATAAAAGCGCTGCCAATTTCTTTTTATCTGAAAAACCCTGATTTTTTGAGCTGAATTGCTCCTGAACATCGTTATTAGATAATCAGTATGATAAAACTGCCCAGACGTACCACTGTGCCATTAGGCAACGCCACCATCATCTCCACCGGGAAGTTGTACTGCTCCAGGTGTAAACGTGCCTTCTGACTCAAGTCCAGATTCTCCTCATCGGCCTGCACACACATCACACGCTGTGGAAAAACTTCCACACAAAAACGACCAGAGTTTTTTTATTGAGTATCATTTACTTATGCTGATGTGGGCGTGGCTCTGTAACCATGACAACAGCCTGACCTGTTCTCAGGGATATTAGTTAAATTACTAGACAGGCCTTGCTGTCTAAATGCCGTTTATGATCGTCCGTAGTGAAGAGGAAATAAAGTTGGGTGACGGGGAGGTTGTTTGTTGGTTGCTGTAGATTTGGAGGTAAAAGTTCGGGGTCTTTAACGTTACACAGCTACAAAATCCCAACAAACAGATCCTGTTTATCTTAGCTAATCATAAAAGTCACAATCTTCACCCACTAACAAGAAAAACGGTTCACTGCACTCATTCCTCCTGACTCGAATGTTTTTGCTAGCCATGCTAACACTGGACCTGACGGCTCAGGAAGTTAAAAAAAAAAAAACACTTTACTGAAAACTTTCCCAACTTCTGAAAAACAGAGCTGCGATTTTTAAAAGCAGCGTCTTCGTACGTGGAGTTTGAGGGTAGGCAGCGTTATTTTTTTAGTGAATATGAAGAAAGTTTGACGCATCACCTGCAGGTCCTCCAGCTCCTTGACGAGAGACCAGCTACTGATGAAGCTCTGGTTGAGCAAGGCTAGGACGGGCGAACTTTCCAGGACTGTCTCCCGGAGAGTTCGCCCCGAACCTGCACACACACAAAGAGACAGAGAGAGAGAGAGAGAGAGAGAGAGAGAGAGAGAGAGAGAGAGAGAGTCACTCTCCTGTCAAAATCCCATCATACCCCTCTCACAATCAGCATACAATCGTATCACAACCCTGTTACAGCCATCTCACAACCCCATCACCACCCTCTCACAACCCTGTCAACATCCTATCACAGCTCCATCATGACTCTCACACAACCCTCACAATCCACTCAGCACCCTCTCTCCACCCTTTGACAACCCCGTCACAATCTGCTCATAACCTTATCACAACCCCATCAACACCCTCTCACAATCCACCCACAACCTGATTACAACCCCATCACCACCCTGTCATAACCCCATCACCACCCTCTCACAATCCAGTCACAACCCTCTCACAACCCCATCACCACCCTCTCACAACCCCGTCAGAACCCTCTTACAATCTGCTCTCAACCCCATTACCATCCTCTCGCAATCCCATCACCACCCTGTCACAACCCCGTCAAGTCAAGTCAGTTTTATGTGTATTGCGCTGTTTACAATTGACATTGTCACAAAGCAGCTTTACATAATAAAATTAAATCAGGGAGGAATCTAATAAATTTTTTCTACAACCCCTTACAGGGGCAGCGGTAGCCCGGTGGTAGGGTGCTGGATTACTGATCCCAAGGTCGGGGGTTCAAGCCCCACTATCAACGGGTTCTCACTGCTG
>JAQMYF010000023.1:49969450-49979450 GCA_030014195.1 Neosilurus mollespiculum
CAACATGTAGTCCGGTTGGTTTTACCACAACTGTAAGTCCTAAATAACTGCAACAAGAGAGTCTATATCACCAGCAGCGAAAAGTCTTCAAGCTCATATGGGTCTTCATCAGTAGGAGCGAGGGGCTTCTGTCCCCCTGATGATGCCCCCCCCACCGTCACCAACCTCTCATCATCCTGTCACAATCTGCTCACAACTCCATCAGCACCCTCTTACGACCCCATCACTAACCTGCCACAATCCCATCACCACACTCTCACAACTCCACCACAACCCCCTCGCAATCCCGTCACCACCCTCTCATCATCCTGTCTCAATCCCGTCACGACCCTATTACAACACCCTCACGTTCCTTTCATTCTGACCTCAGCAGGACTGATCGTCCAGTGCACCCCAGAGCAGGATGGAGTGAACCAGTTTCCCCTCTGCTTCTGCCCTACTGAAGGCCTCTTGGAAAGGCAGGTATGCCACCTGAGGAAGGGGGAGGGGAAAAGAGAAGGGGTGTTTACATCAAGGAAGGTATGAAGGATGAAGTGGAACTGAAGGTAGGACTGTAAATAGTCGACCTTTTTGAAAGGATAAAAGGTGACCTCGAGGCGACCGGCAGCCTCGTCGCGGCTGATCTCAGAGCTCCAGTGGATCTCCTCGAACACAAAGTGGATAGGTTCTCCTCCCTCCCCCTGGCTGTCAATCACCTTCCCCTGCTCATCGTAGATCACGGAGGGCGTGGAAGGACCGGACGCTCGCAACTCCATCTGAAAAAGGTTGATATGTGAATGTAGGGAATATACGAATCCACGGTTTTGTTTATTTTTAAAAACAACACAGAAACCTCTATTTTAGGATGGAATATTCAGAAACCACTTAAAGTTGCTCTGGTGTTGAGGAGGTTGTTTGATTTCACTCTAGCTTAAAAGGCAAAAAAAAAGAAAGTATAGAGAATTTGCAGTTCTTGACTAATTAACTCACAGCAACTACAATTAAAGTGTGACATCACAAAATCAATTAATGCATTTGTGCAGGCACTTAATTCTACTAGGCTCGCAGGCCAACTCTGGTCGAATGCAGGGTACACCCTAACAGCTCGCCAGTGTATGGCAGGCGAACACACACACACACACACACACACACAAATACAGCCATTCACACTTACACTCAGGGGCAATGTAGTACAGCCAATTAGTCCTGAATGCATCAAAGCATCCCCACACCATCACACTACCACCACCATATTTGGTTATGGGCATAATATTCTTAATGTGGAAAGAGGGTTATTGGTTTTTCACAGCAGATAAGTCCATTCATTCATTTTCTAAGTCACTTAACCCTAATTAGGGTTGCGTTTTGGGGGGGTGGGGGGTGGGGTCTGGCGCCCATCTCAGCAACAGGATGGCATGGGTGACAATACTTGAGTAGCATGGAAGTATTATAAAATATTATAAAGTATTTAAAATACAAGTACTCACTGTTGATTGAAATGGTCTCAGTCTGTGTCTTATTACACACTGTATAATGTTTTCAGATCTATAGCACGGCTGCTGTACGTACCTGTGGCAGGTAGCCGATGTCTACCTCCATGTTGCTGCTCTCACTGGCACCGTACAACCACTCCATATCAACGTTCAGAGACCTACAGACGCAGGACAGCAATCAGAGAGCTACATGCTGCATTTCGTATATACAGTAAGCACTACAGTCCGCACCTCAACCACAACACGCTGGTTTATACTTACTTGTCGTTAGGGACATACAGGTGGAAGTCTCGGACATGAGATGCGTCTTTGGAGAGGATGACATGGCCAGCGAACTGACCAGGCGTGAACCAGAACGGGAAATCAGGAACGTCATTAAGCTGGAACTCGGCGTGTATCCTGAGGTCCGAGACACAACGTGAACAAAACAAAACACTGCATTACAAAAATAGATCATGGAGAGGTGGAGCCTCTCAGCCAACGCTGGGCGAAGGACAGCCTGCTCAGACAATTAGCCTAACGTGCATGCCTTTGGGCCGTGGGAGGGACCCGGAGCCAACTCCACACAGAAACGCCCTCGAACCTGAACCCAGGACCTTCTTGCTGTGAGGCGGACGTGCTAACCACAACTCCACCGTGCTGCCCTGTTGATTTATTTGATCAGGTGATATTAAACTCTGATCTGTTGTGAAGCTCAATACCTGAACACGACGTCGTAGTAAAAGTCGCTGACGGCTCGTATACAGGCCACGGTTCCCTGGGGCGCGAAACGGGATTTGACGAACGGTCGAGGGTGAAACATGCTGAGTAGGGTGTGGATCAGAACCTGCGAGGGGGCAGAAGAAAGGACAGACAATTAAGGACATCACGGACACCACAGCGCAGGTCAGGAGACGGATCTTTAAAAACCGGTCGATGCCATCGTGATTACACAGCACTGGGAGGTACCACAGCTCCAAACTCATGGATTCGTATTGCCAAGCCAAAAATATTAACAACGACCCCCTTCATCCCCCCGTTAGACATCCAGCAACAGAGTGTAAATGAGCACAAATGCTCCCCATTGCTGATTGGCAGGAATAGTGTTGTGTGGCTTGTTGCTTATTTTGCTTCTACAGTGCAAGGGCTGTGTACAAACACCCGATTTATTATCAGCGCACGCACAGAATGGACCGCTAGCAGACCCTGAGGAGATATTCCCTAAACCTAACAAAGAGTGACTGCACCTTTAATCCAACAGACGAAACGTAAACACGCCCAGGCCCTGCTGTCTGTGGTCAGACCCACATGTTTCATTTACAGCTGGAATATATATAAAAAAAAAAAAAAAAAAAAAACGCTTTGGTTTGTTTTTCTCCGTACATAATTCGTCTTAGCAACAGCAGCCGCGGCGGGTTTATGACTTTCCTACCGCATTTAATCACAAAAGCACCATAAAAATATCAATAAAACACATTTACTGATCAGCCAAATGCACAATTCCTGCTCCAGCCGTAATTTACCTCTTTGCCGCGGGGGGAGGGCGGGTGGTAACGGTTGTTGGGCAGATATCCAGTGAAGATGTTGAGCTCACTTGGTATGATCCACCACGTGTCCCCTGGCGCTCCTTTACCCTTCGGGGGCAGGAAGATCCGGAACTGAGCAGCTGAGAAGCCGGAGGATGGAACGGCGGGACGTTTCCACGAACGCAGCCCGCTCAGGGCACTGTGGGATACCTACAGAGAAAACCATTTCATTTACTGTTCTAAAGGTCAACAACAGGATACTGAATAAACAGGGAGGGGATCTCAGTCGACTCTGGGCGAAGTCGGGGTACACCTGAAGAGTTCACCAGTCCATCGCAGGACCAACACTCACACAACCATTCACATTCACACTCACACCTGGGGGTGATTTGGAACAGCCAATCAGCCGACTGTGCATGTTCTTGGATTGTGGGAGGAAACCGGAATACCCGGAGGAAACCCATGCAAGCACGGGGAGAACATGCAAACTCCACACAGAAACTCACGAGCCTGGGAATCGAACCCAGAACCTTCTTGCTGTGAGGCGAATGTGCTAACCACTGCGCCACCGTGCCGCCCTATTATTTTACTGTTTTAAAATAAAATCTGACTTGTGATTGGTCGGAAACTGAGAAACAGCTCCTGTAGCCCTGACGTTATTATAAAAACAAAAGACAGTGTCTTATCAAATCCGTTTTAAAACTCTTATTTTGTAAAACGTGACGACTGCTTCATTTACGAAGATTGACAGAAGACTTACCCCGAGAAAGCCGTCCTTGCTCTTGGTCATGGTCTCGAATACAAGCGGCTGCATGGCGGCGTGAAGCGTGAGCGTCTCTCCGTTCGGGTCAGAGATGAACTCTTCTTCGTACTCGGCAGGAGGGGCGACGCCTTATGACCGTGAGATAAACGTGGCAGACGTTAAAAACATGAACGTTTCTTTAACAGAAAATGGAGTCGATGATGACCACGTGAGAGAGAAACGTGTGGCTGTTAAACAGACGGGAAAGAGGTCACGCACCTGTGAGTTTCTCAGCGATGAGTTTAAACTCCTCAGGGCTGAGGTAGAGATCGTGATCCACATCCAGAGATGAGAAGAGGAAAAGTCCTTCTGCTCCGAGGGTCTTCAGCGCCACTTCCTGAGAAAATACAGTCGGGAAAATACCATCGTGAAAAAGTTACTGATCGAGCACAAAGCAGTTAAAGCTGGGGTTACCAAAGTAGCATCTCTTCTGGCTAAACCCGCCCGTTTCTTAGAGGGCCTTCCAAAACCACAAGCTCCGCTCTGACCGCTGGTTCATGCGTGGTAGGGTCACGCACGAGCAGGGAGACATGGGAGAATATGATTGGACATTTCCCAGGTGACCTTGAGGCACAATTGGTTGTTACAGTGACCACAGATTTTTTTCTGACCTCGAACAGTTCTCACAAGTTATTAAGGTGTGAAGAACTTTTTTTTTTTTTATTTATGTATACAGCTAGGCGGCATGGTGGCGTTAGCACGTCCACTTAACAAGAATCTCCTGGGTTCGAGTCCCAGGCTCAGCAAGGGCGTTTCTGTGTGGAGTTCGCATGTTCTCCCTGTGCTTGCGTGGGTTTCCTCTGGTTTCCTCCAACGGTCCAAATTGCCCCTAGGTGTGAGTGTGAATGGTTACATATGTGTGTTGGCCCTGCAATAGTCTGGCGAGCTGTTCAGGGTGTACTCCACCTTTCCCGGAGTCAGCTGGGATGGGCTCCAGCCTCTCCACGGCCGTAGCAGGATTAAGCGACTGCGTGAATGTATGGACGGGTGTACACAGCTAAAAAAAAAATGACCAACCCTGGATTTAAATGGACTTCGGGGAGAACGTATGGGAGGTTAAGAAGCAGTGGAGATGGTGGGGGGTGCAGGGGAGGATGAATTTTAATCCCTTCTGATTATCTTCTAATATCCAGTTTTGGTGCAAAATGAACAGGCAAACTGTACAGAGGGGCATTTCTTTATACCACAGACTGTAACCACAGAGGAGGAGGTGGGATCTGAGGGCAGGGTTGGAGTTATGTGCTGAAAGCCCATCAAGTAATGGAGGAAGGAACTTCTCCACATTGCACCCGTGTGTGTGTGTGTGTGTGTGTGTGTGTTGGTGGGGGGAGGAATCCCCCACCCCCTAATAAAACAGCTGTCCTCATACAACACATACGTGGCAAACAAACAATGCCATAGAAAAGCGTGCACGCGCATGTGTGGTCCTGCGCGCGCTGCACTGATTAATCGATTTAATCGACTCGCGCACCGACTTTTATTCGCTGTTCACTTACAGCCCGCGTGCTGAAGCCGTTTCTTCTTCTTGTTTTTTCTCTTCTTCTCTCTCTTTCTTTAAATAAACTGTGCATTGACGTCATTCATATATGATTCATCGATTAAATCGACCAATCACCGTCGCGCGCACTCACACGCACCTTAAAAGAAAACAAACCCAACAACGTGGAAACGAATCTTCTTCCAGAACTTACGTGGCGCGCGGATATCTGTGTGTTCCGGAAATACTGAACCCCAGCACCGAGTACCGGAACGCACGCGACCATCAGCAAAGTCCAGAAGGTCCAGGAGCGCCGCGGTTCTCCGTCTTTACTCCCCGATTTCTTCTCCTTCTTCTCCTCCTCGTCCTCTAACTGCGCTGCTTTATCCACATCCTCCGCCATCCCGAAAACATCCCTCTCTCTCTTCCTTCTCTTTCTCTTTCTCCCTCTCCCTGTTCCCTCTCTCTCCCTCCCTCTCTCTCTCTTCCCTCTCTCCCTGTTCTCCTTTCTCTTCTCTCTCTCTTTCTCTCTCTTCCCTCTCCCTCTGTTCCCTCTCTCCTCTTCTCTCTCTCTCTTCCCTCTCCCTCTGTTCTCTCTCTCTCTCTCTCTCCCCCCTCTCTCTCTCTTTTCCCTCTCCCTTTTTTTTTTTTTTTTTTTTTACATTTATTCCGGGGTTTTTTTTTTTGTCCCCCTCAAACCTTTTCGCCTCCAGCAGCCAGTAGTTTCCCAGCTGGTCGTGTAGTTTCCTTCTCTTCCCGGAGGAGAACCCAGTTCAAAGCCGTTCCTGGTCCAGTCCCAAACTCGTCCCCATTCTCTTTATAATAAACGCTCTACGTAGGCTGTGACATCATGACGCACGCGCGCTACGTAGCCCTCGAGATTCTGCGCTTCTTGGGATTCGGGCTCGAGACCACGATATGAAATTCTGATTGGATGGTGGGCTGCGTGTCATTTTTAAAGGGACAGTACCCCTATTTATTTTTAAAGCTGGGTGCAGTACAGTGTGTATGAGTGGAAGCCTGGTTCACGTGTGTGTGTGTGTGTGCTGTTCAGGGTGTACCTCTCCTTTACCCAGTGTTGCCTGAGATAGACTCCAGCCTCCCTGTGAGTCTGCGTGTTCTCCCCGTTCTTTGTGAGGGTTTCCTTTGGGTTCTCCGGTTTCCTCCCACATGCACAATAGACTCAGTGACTGTTCCAAATTGCCTCGAGGTGCAAGTGGTTGAATGTGTGTTGGCCCTGTGATGGGCTAGTGAGCTGTCCAGGGTGTACCCCGCCCTCGCCCAGAGTCGGCTGAGATAGGCTTCAGCCTCCCCGCGACCCTGGTAGGATAAAGTGGTTCAACAAAGGAATGAATGAGAAAGGCTGTCATAATTATGACAAATTTCAGTCCCACATAGTCGTCTCATCCCCCCTTTTGTTTTATTATTAGTGGTTACGTACTGCTGCCACTCAGGTAAAAGAAAAAGCTATCAGTGTCACGCTTTAACGTGAAAATTGTTATTCATTAATTTGCTGAACCGCTTACTCAGGGTTGCGAGGAGGCTGGAGCCTAACTCAGCCGACTCTGGGCGAAGGCAGGGTACACGCTTAACAGCTCACCACATCATCACACGGCCAACACATATACAACCATTCACACAAACACCTAGGGGCGATTTGGAACAGAATATTCATTCACTCATTTTCCAAGCTGCTTAATCCTAACTAGGGAGGCTGGCGCCCGTCTCAGCTGACTCTGAGTGAGGGCGGGGTACACCCTGAGCAGCTCGCCTGGACATTGCAGGGCCAGCACACATGAAACCATTCACTCGCAGACCAAGGGGTGATTTGGAACAGCCAATCACCCTACTGTGCATGTTTTTGGACTGTGGGAGGAAACCAGATTTCCCAGAGGAAACCCATGCAAGCACGGGGAGAACATGCAAAATCCACACAGAAACGCCCTGAGCCCAGGAATTGAACCTGCGACCTTCTTGCTCTGAGGTGGACGTGCTAACTTACATTTTCAGGTTAAAACACCATTTCATTTTTACATACAAACTTCACCACGTTACGATTATTTTCTTATATTTCTGATTGTTGAGGAATCCCGGGCATGTTCACTTTCCCTTACTGTTTTTACTTTATTTTTCTTTCCACTTGTACAGTTCAGAGCTTTGATTATAAAAGTAAAAAGAGTCCAATAAAACAAACCAAATTATACTGTACCTGTTGCTTGGTGTATACACACCCACATAAGGGTGAAAAAAACAACACATGAAAATCTGAGACTGAGTTTTTGGGTTTTTGACTGTTTTTAACAACTTTAATCACAAGGCTCTGGATGTTTCACTGTGTCCTACAAAGTACTGTTACATTTACATATATTTACCATCACAAGGGAGGAAAAAATATAAAATTCATATAATAATAATTTAATAAATTATTCCTTTTTAGGTTTGAAACTAACTGAAGCATATTGAAGACCATATAAGGACTTCCTTGTATGTGGAGTACACATACACACAATGAAATTACGTACACAGAACACATGATGGTGATGTCATAATTTATTTACATACGGAGCCGTTTGTGATCACAGTCGATTCAGATCCTGACACACTGCTCGCTCTCTCCCACTCACACACACACACACACACACACACACATCGTTGATGTGGGATTTGATTGACAAATAAATCAGCATCCTCTTGATTAGTGCTAAGGATTTTTTTTTTAAATCATGAATAATAATAAACCTGGTGATGCACCATGTAGTGCTTTAACACTCCAGCACTAAAAATAAAACACACCTTTCAATCGAATTATTATTTTAAAGATCTGAATCCTGCTGTAAATCCACACCAGAGCCGTTAAAATTCATTTAAATCCAGACAACAAGCCTGGTGCTTGCTATTAATTGTGTATTACGCTGCAGGGGGCGGGGTGTACTGTGACCGAAAGTGATCCACATGCTCGAGGCGTTGAGACGTCGGAGGACCTTCACTGCATGTCCTCTTCCACCTGCTGCGTGTGCACTTCGACCTTTTTGGGCGGGACGTACGAGCCCATTCCTGCCGCTCGCTCCGCCTCGGCCTGCGTGTACGGCTCGTCTCTCAGCTCCTTCAACCTGCAGAGAAAGAAAGAAACAATTCATCATCAAAATTATAAATAACAGTGGAGTGTGTTGGCAGGGAGTCTCACATCGATCTCCTGGATCTAGTGAGGGTTTTCACAATCCATTACTTTCTAGCGTGTGTGAGAGGCAATCCATCGCACGACACAAAAAAACGAGAGAAACAGACACGCAGAAAAGAGATGGAGGGAGAGAGAACGACAGAAAGCAACCCAAAGATAGACACAGAGAGAGTAAGAGAGAGAAAAATCAAGACACACACACACACACACACACACACAGAGGGAGACACACAACTATAGAGAGAAATCAAGACAGACAGACACAGAGAGACAGACTCAGAGAGACACAGGGAGAGAGAGACACAGAGAGAGAGAGAGAGAGAGAGAGAGAGAGACAGACAGACAGAGAGAGAGAGAGAGAGAGAGGCACAGAGAGAGACACACAGAGAGAGAGACACAGAGAGAGAGAGAGAGACACAGAGAGAGAGAGAGACAGAGACAGACACACAGAAAGACACAGAGAGAGACACACAGAGAGACACCAAGACAGACACCAAGACAGACACCAAGACAGACACAGAGACAGACACAGAGAGAGAGACACAGAGAGAGAGACACAGAGAGAGAGACACAGAGAGAGAGACACACAGGGAGAGACACAGAGAGAGACACACAGAGAGAGACACACAGAGAGAGACACACAGAGAGAGAGAGAGAGAGACAGACGCACAGAAAGAAAGACACAGAGAGAGACACCAAGACAGACAGAGAGACAGACACAGAGAGAGAGAGACACAGAGAGAGACAGACACAGAGAGAGAGAGACACAGAGAGAGAGAGACACAGAGAGAGAGACAGACACAGAGAGAGAGACAGACACAGAGAGAGAGACAGACACAGAGAGAGAGACAGACACAGAGGGAGAGAGAGAGACACAGAGGGAGAGAGAGACACAGAGGGAGAGAGAGACACAGAGGGAGAGAGACACACAGAGGGAGAGAGACACACAGAGGGAGAGAGACACACAGAGGGAGAGAGACACACAGAGGGAGAGACAGAGAGAGTGAGCAAGTGAGACACTGAAATGAAGTCCAAATGTTTCACCTGCGCAGACGCTTGTCTGTTTCCCGTTTGCAAAGATCTGTGTTTTTGTTTAGAAATGTGATTATTGGTCCATCAGGTCACACAGATCTATTATAAAACTAAAAAAAATACATCTCGGCTTTATAAAAGTCACCTGCAGTAAGAAACTCACCGTTTTTTATGGACTTTGGTCTTAAAATGTTCCTTCAGGGTCTTCAGGTCAACAAAGTAGCGTCTGCAATAATCAACATTACACTCAATTAATAATCAGGAGACGTACAGAAGTAATAATCCTCTGGGGTCACATGATGACATCACTTCCTGTCCTCAGATTAAAGCTTGGTGTCATTAGGTGGTTGTTTGGATAATTAGTGAAGAATAATTAACACACTGCGGTATGTGATGATCCCGGATGAGCGTCTCCCCCGACTCAAAGCCGTGTAGGGAAGTTTACGTGACTTATCGTCCATGTCTGAGATACTCACGCGCAGTGCAGGCAGTAGTGCTGAGCGAAACCTGTCACTTCATAATCCACTTCCTGTT
>JAQMYF010000023.1:49983879-50006482 GCA_030014195.1 Neosilurus mollespiculum
ATATAAACAAATACATAGAGAGACACACACACACATATATATATATATATATATATATATATATATATATATATATACACACACACACACACACACGTGTGTGTGTGTGTTCAGATCTACAGGGTAAATGGTATTAAGCTGTTACCAAAAATGAATCCAGATATTCTGAATGAATGGATCAGTATCGGTATCAGCAATTACTGAAAGGTCAAGTATCGACATCGAGAAGGAAAAACGGTATCAGACATACTGTGATATTTACTGTCAAATATTTGCCTAATATCCGAGGCAACCCTTAAAAATAATTTATTCTGTTTATGTGGAATGAGTGACATCAGCATTCAGTTTCCTACAACTGGAGGATAAGACTCAAAGCTGCTGCTGTAAAGTCTGATAATAACTTTCCTGGTACTTCTTTACAAAAAAACATGTATGAGGAATAAACCTTTAAATAAATAACAAAGAAGCAACAAATCAAGAGCGTATTTTTATCAGAAAACATTTTACTTACTTATAATACTGTTATTTCACAGACCTGCGTGTTCAACCAGCCACGTGTTTACACTTTCAGATATTTACTTCCGGGTTGAGTGGGAACCTACTGCGCATGCGTAAACTCTGGGCAACGTTTGTTAGACCGGCCACTAGGCGTCAGTAAAAACGCGCGTGTGAGTAAAGTACCAGTTGTCATGGTGACGTGGTCGCGAGGAGTCTTTTCTCTGTCAACAGTTTGTTATTTAATAAACAAAGTGATGAATTAAACAACGGGAGTGACAAAATAAACAGGAAAAGTGGGTTAATTTAATCTGAAGGATATTATAAACCTAATTTATCCGTGTTTACAATGTCAGGTGAGTGTTTTATTGTTAGCTTTAGCATGTTTTATGTAGTTAGCATGACAAAGTGAATTAGCTATTCTTCATCTTATTATTATTATTATTATTATTAATATTATTATTAAAACATTTCTGTTTCATACTTTTCTTCCCATTTCTTTCTTATTCAGATTTAATCACCCTTTATTTGAAATATATATATTTTTTATTATATAAAATGTTATTTTTATGTTGCAGAGCCTGGGATTTTAAAGGTCTCGTACATTTTTCCAAATGGAGACAGATATGGTGAGTTGCAGAGGACTGTGGGACACTTAATAAACCGGTAAAAAATCCAACATACACAAAAGGATCCTTGTTGGATTTATTCTTAAAATGAGCAAAGGATAAAGAGAGAGAGAGAGAGAGAGAGTGTTCCAGTGGTTAGCACATCCTCAAGAAGGTCCTGGGTTCAAGTCCTGGGCTTGGCGCAGGCGTTTCTGTATGCAGTTTGCATGTTCTCCCTGTGCATGCATGGGTTTCCTCCAAGTACTCCGGTTTCCTCCCACAATCCAAAGACATGCACATTAGGATAACTGGTTGTCCCAAGTTGCCCCTAGGTGTAAGTGCGAACAGTTGTGTGCATCTGGGCCCTGCAGTGGACTGGTGAGCTGTTCAGGGTGCAAAACATTCCACAAATTATATATTTATTTTAATATTGAAAATGCCAAGTATGTGGTAAGTCTCCAGTACCCTGACCATTACACCTCCGGCCCCATATACCAAGTACATATCATTCTTTTATATTTGAATCATGAAAAATTGTGCAGTTGAAGGTGAGGATGATGTCACTGAACTTTCCCTGAGAGGGAACTTAAATATTCAGTACAGAAGAGAAATTCAGGACGAGTCCTCTCGGTAGCTTCTGTGTCATTAATTGCTCTTTGTTTGTGTGTGTGTGTGTGTGTGTGTGGGGCAGAGGGTGAGTGCTGTCCTACCTCAGATGGTGTGATGATGAGGAAAGGTTTCGGCACACAGACCTCCTCCTGTGGGACGACGTACACCGGAGAGTGGAACGATGATCAGGTTTTTGCATCTGCTTGAACTATTATTAAAAATGATTATCACAGTAACGTCATGAGGCGGCTCAGATCTCATCACCTTGTGTACAGAGGCAACGTAAACTAGAGAGAGGTGCATGACGTGTTTGTGTTGCAGATGAACGGCAGCGGGACGCTCTCACACCCCTCAGGAGCCGTGTACAAAGGAACGTTCAGAGATAACACGTACCACGGCAGTGGAACGTACCACTTTCCTGACGGGACCAAATACTCCGGAATGTTCCGTGGCAACAGGTCATGTTTATTGTCAGGGCCTGTTTCTCAACTTCGCTTGTATTCATGTTTTACTTATTTTACACCGCGTTCAGTTCTGATTGGTCAGATTTTTTCCATGACAGCTCATGTTGGTGCAGCCCTTAATTCCATCGTTATCGTTTCCATAGTAACAGTTCATTCCTGGGGACAGGAACGCCCATATGCTTAATATTCCACTTATACCTTTTATATCACCCAAGTCATTTGCAAGGTCCTCACGCATACAGCAGCGCGGTTATTAGGACTATCCCATCCACAAACGCCTTCATGTCAAAGACGAATGTGTGTGTTTTGTATTTATTATTATTTATTATGTTTTTTGTTTGTTTGTCTGTGAACAAAATTCCTGACCACAGATTTTCACCAAACTTGGTGTGAACATTATCCTAGCTGAATTCCAGAGATGATTTGATTTTGGAGCGACTGCGTTAGATGTGAAGGTGAAAGCAAGGTCACAGCGTTTTGGAGATGGAGTGCGTCGTTCATAATCCTAACTAGGGTCGCTGGGAGGCTGACGCCCATCTCAGTCGACTCCGGGCGAAGGCGGGGTACACTCTTCACAGCTCGCCAGGCCATTGGAGGGCAACAAACCTACAACCATTCACCCTCACACCTAGGGGCAATTTGCCTACTGTGCATGTTTTTGGACTGTGGGAGGAAATCGGAGTACCCGGAGGAAACCCACACAAGCACGGGGTGAGCCTACACACTCCTTATAGAAACGCCCGAGCCGAGTCCGGTACTCAAACCCAGGACCTTCTTGCTTTGAGGCGAATGTGCTAATCACTACCCCATTGTGCCGCCCATGTCATATTCAGTTAATGTTAATGTTAATATTAAGACTGTATTAAATTTACATTTATGGGAACTGGTAGACGTCCTTATCCAGAGCAACTTATTTATATCCCATTTATACAGCTGAGCCATGGAAGATTAAGGGCCTCACTCAAGGGCCCAACAGTGGCAGCTTGGTGGTACTGGGGCTTGAACCCCCATTAAATTTGTTTAAGAGCTTTAGATTGAGTACCGTTACTAATAAATCCCTCCACGCGGTGCATCCTGCATTATACTCACTGTAACAGTGTATCATGAAGTGTTTGCTCCTGTGTTCTTTCATATCAAAATGCTTCCTGGTCAGTATTCTTTTAGGTTCTTTTGAAGCAAAGGATGAGGGTGCACTTATTTAGTTCTACTGT
Source organism: Neosilurus mollespiculum (assembly GCA_030014195.1). Taxonomy (NCBI): domain Eukaryota; kingdom Metazoa; phylum Chordata; class Actinopteri; order Siluriformes; family Plotosidae; genus Neosilurus; species Neosilurus mollespiculum. The sequence continues at coordinate 49,987,267 of JAQMYF010000023.1, forward strand.
AATTAATCCCTGAAGTAGCTTATAATATACATTATTAAGTCTCGCCCACAAAGTGGCTCGAGAGCTACACGGATGGGTTCCGTCCGTCACACTTTAGTTTCCGGACATTAACTTGCCGCGTGCTGAAGCCGGGGCTTTCAGACTTGGTATGCTGGCTCACTACTATGAGTGCTTGGATGAGTTTGTGTGTGAGTGACCTTGACCTATTTTTCAAGGTCACAGGGGCAAAACTGTGTATTAGGTTTTTGTACATTTAGTTTCCGTGCGCTGAAGCTGGGGCTTTCAAACTTACTGTGCATGTTCTGTATTGGCATATTATGAAATGGTCTTTTCGGCAGGAGCATCTGGACCCCTGTGGTCAAATTTTATAATAATAATAATAATAATTATTATTATTATTATTATTATTCTGTCCTGCCATGGGGTGCGTCTCATTAGGCCATAAAGTGAAGCCTCACATGAAACAGTGCTGCTGACAAGCACATGGTTGCTTCAGGGAAAGGTCTTTCCATCACTCCCCTACTCATAAAGAGATCTTTTTCCCTAATGTGGATCTCAGGCTGTGATTACTGCAGTCAGACAGCTTTGAATGCAGCTTGAATGGAACTTAATCACATGCTTTTGGGGCAGAAAACAATCAACTCACAAGCTGTCATTAATACACAAACAGTCTTCAGTCTCCTGGTTATTTGTCATTAAAGAACTATTTAATTTAATTTAAGTTATATTAGATTTGTCCATGTATTTTCTTAAGAAAGATGTTTAAAAGAGGAGTAAATATTATTACTGAGTGAAACAGTAAGCCTCATTTATCTATCATTATTTGAATACCGTATTTGTGTAAATGTCGGGCAGCATGGCGGCGCAGTGGTTAGCACGTCTGCCTCACAGAAAGAAGGTCCTGGGTTCGATTCCCAGACTCGGGGTGTTTCTGTGTGGAGTTTGCCTTTTCTCCCTGTGCTTGCGTGGGTTTCCTTCGGGTACTCCGGTTTCCTCCCACAGTCCAAAAACATGAGTCAGCTGAGATGGGCGCCAGCCTCCCAGCGACCCTAATTAGGATTAAGCGGCTTAGAAAATGAATGAATGAGTGACTTGTGTTAATGTTTTTTCGCTGAACTGAAAATTGTTGGGAGCATCACAGAAGTCTGGCTAACACTGACTTCCTCCATGTACAAATACCACCGCAGTGCCGAGGTTTGCAAGATTTAACTGGCCGTTGTAAAGAACTACAGGCACTAAAGAACCTCACATGTTTTATTTATATGTGTAGATGGCCTGGCCAGCTATCTAGGGTGTACCCTAGTTCAGAAAATGAATGAATGAATATATATATAACTTATATTTTTCTGGAGAAGGAGCAGCTGGAAATGCGATGCCCAAAGCAGACCAATCAGGGTTGCCCTGATGTGTAATTACCTTTCTGTGGAGGTACGCGTCAAGCTACAGTGTAGGGTACACAGCTACAACAGGGCTGATGGCTTAAATTCTACACACAAGTTCTGAAAAATTACCATATATGACTCTTTAATTGGACCAGCATTGACCCAATAGGTAACTGGCTACGTACAATAAGTGTATTCCATTCATTCATTCATTTTCTGAAACGCTTAATCTTAGTAGGGTCAGCAATAGGCCAAATCCAGGTGAAGGGCCAACACTCACACAACCATTCACACTCACTCTCACACCTAGGGGTAGTTTGGAACAGCCAATCAGCCTACTGTGCATGTTTTTGGACTGTGGGAGGAAACCGGAGTACGCGGAGGAAGCCCGAGAAGAACATGCAAACTCCATACAAAAACGCCCGAGCCGAGTCCGGGCCTCAAACCCAGGACCTTCTTGCTGTAAGGCGAATGTGCTAACCACTACACCTGATGATTTAATTTATTTATTTTATATACCGTATTAATCCTGCAAGGGAAATTCTGACTTCAGTCTAAAGTGAGCACACACACACACACACACACACACACACACACACACACACACACACACACACATCGCGGCGCCCGGAGAGCAGTTGGGGGTTCGGTGCGTTGCTCAAGGGCACTTCAGCCATGAAGGTGGAGGAAGGGAAGGTGCAGCTCACTCCCCCACTGCCACACATTTATCCTGTGACCTTTTAAATGTTTTTAAAATGGCGTGGACGTTTCCTGGTTTTAAGACATTGTCTTAAGACATTTCGGGGAACTCGCGAAGGACGTGTGAAAAGCAGCCGAGATGTGACTTTTATGTAAAAAGGTTTTTGTGTCGGACGATCTGAATATTTTCGGTCTTTTCTCTCCTCAGACTTGAGGGTGAGGGCGAGTTCACTGACCAGGAAGGACTCGTGTGGAAAGGAAGCTTCCATGGAAAAGGAGCGCCAGGGCTCAAACTCAAATTTAATATGTAACACACACACACACACACACACACACACACTACACCAGTCTTCACATAGGCAGTTCAGGATCAACAAGTAAGCATGTGTTACTTTTATAACAGAGCGCTGATTGTCTCTGATCTTCTGATGCGTCCTTCCTTTCTGAAAGTTCTCTTAAGTACTGAGAGATGTTACAGAAGTGATTTCTTATTTGTTTTTAACTCTATATGCTGTTAAATTAAAGTTTTAATGAACTGTACTACAAGTACAATGGTACACTGCTATCGGATTATATTTATTTTTGATAACAAAACAACAAAATATGAAAAAGTTAATGCGGGCTACCAAGTGGTGCATCGACAACGTATGCGACTATGAACTTGGAGGTCGCTGGTACGAAACCGTGGTCGCAAACGGGAGTCTTCAGAGAGATGGGATTCGCTCACTTCCCTGTCACTCACTGCGATCACCAGCCAACCATGGGCTGGATACCACTTTCCACTTTCTCACTGTGAGGCAAACATGCTAACCACTGTGCCACCATACTGCCCTATTATTATTATTATTATTATTATTATTATTATTATTATTTTATAACTTAAGTAAATTAGTATTTTATTAAGTAAATTATTACTTAACTTTATTGATCCCTTTGGGGTGACTCCCTCAGGGAAATTTAAATTTCCAGCAGCACATAAGAAAAGCAGCACACAGATAAAGAATAAACAGTAAACACTTAACATACAAAATATAAAAGAATAAGAATTAAGTAATATAAGTAAATATAAAGAGCTGAATATGGCTTTGTATGGAATATAAGTTAAAATTATTGCACTGTAGATGAGAATGAAGTTATTGCACCAAAGGAAAAGTGTCCATTTCTGTGTGCGAATGTGTTGCACAAGTAAATGTAAATGGCTACACACACACACACTCTATGTCCTCCTCTATGTCCTCCTCTCCCCAAGTGAGGAGTTGTAGAGTATTATTGTTATAACAATGTTATTATTATTGTTGTTGTTGCTGTGTCGTGTGCATGATGAGGTGTGTATTGTGATTATTTGAGTTACTGTAACCTTCCTAATGGAAACTGATTTAAATGAAAAGGAGGCTGCAGGTGAATTTTGTGGTGTTTGAATGAAATCGTGATCAAATGACCTCAAATTTCAAAGAAAAGGTCTTTTGTTTTGCTTGAGGAGGGAGATCTTGGAGATAAATAAGACTTTCTGAGAAACACATGCTTTTTACACTTACACACACACACACACACACACACACACAGAGAGAGAGAGAGAGAGAGAGAGAGAGAGAGCTGAGCTCATGACTGCAGTAAGACCGTCAGGAGTTTTGTGAGACCAGAGATGAAAGTGTTTTAAATTCGGGAGATCACATGATTCTTGTTTCCTTGCATTAAGTGACGGTACATTAAGTGAAATCTGTTACTGGAATATCAGGAAACTGACATTTCAGGATGGACTCTTGCATTATTGATGTTTTAGTGAGATGGTTTTTTTTATTTGTTTGTTTGTTTTTTGTGTTTTTTTTTTTCCCAGTGATGTAACAAATGCATTCTTGAAAATAAACCCATAAATAAAATAAACCCAAAAGTAAATTGTTGCTTGATTACAAAATTATTTCAAGCAAAATGCCAGACCCAGAACACGCTGCAGGGACTACGTCTCTCGGCAGGTCTGGGAACGCCTCGGCGTCCCCCCGGAAGAACTGGAGGAAGTGGCTGGGGAGAGAGACATCAGGACCTCACTGCTTAGGCTGCTGCCCCCGCGACCCAACCCCGGATCAAGCAGGAGACGATGATGATGTTAATGATGATGATGAAGATGATGATGATGGCAGACCTCTGCCAAGCCCAGCAATCTCCCACAAGAATCAAGATGTCAATCTCACAGTGTTGAATAATCATTTATAGAGTTCTTGTATCCAGAATTTGATCATTTTCAGTCGTCCCTGTCCAAAGCCGCGCCTCAGGCAGGAATGTCAGGAAAATCGGTGTGTAACTTTTTGCATAATCCTGCTAACAATCACCCAGAGGCGAAACATGGTGAAGCAACCGGAACGTGTTTACCTTATCGTCAGGAGATCGCAAGTTCAAATCATAACGATGCTACAGCTATCCATGGTGGGGGGTCCAAGAGAGTAAAATTCGCCGTGTTGTCTCATACTCACTCCCACCTGCCAATCAGAGTGGCACTAAGCAATCATGTGCATGTGTGAACTCATGTAAATGAAGAGGTATATAAATATATAATAGTGCTTTCCTATGAGGCTGTTACGCCGCCGTGTGATGCAGCAGGTTTCTGATGTTCAGCTTCGTTTTTTTTTTTTTAAACTCGAGTCAGTCATTTGACGAGGCGGCACGGTGGTGTAGTGGTTAGCATGTTCGACTCACAGCAAGATGGTCCTGGGTTCGATTCCCGGACTCGGGCTCGGGGTGTTTCTGTGTGGAGTTTGCATGTTCTCCCTGTGCTTGTGTGTGTTTCCTCCAGGTACTCCAGTTTCCTCCCACAGTCCAAAAACACGCACAGTGGTTCCAAATTGCCCCTAGGTGTGAGTATGAGTGTGAATGGTTGCAGGTGTGGTGGCTCTGCGATGGACCGGCGAGCTGTTCGGCAGAGATGGGCGCAAGCCACCACGCGATACTAATTAGCATTAAGTGGCTTAGAAGATGAATGAGTTATTCGAAGAGATGACACTGTTCTTATTAAAGAAAGAGCAATCAGATATATTCAATGTCTGTGGGTGAATTAAAGCATTTTGACAGATATTTGACCAGGAAAGTGGACGAGACCATCGAGGACACGATAAAAGATTCATAAGAGAAGCAAAGTTATACAATATCTCCCTTTCGCCACTGCCTTAAAGCCTGCCAACAGAACGGACACCTCAAGATACATCACCACTGAGATTAAATCTTTATCTGATTTAAAAATATCACGGTATGAATGCTGGGATTCAGAGTGGCGTAGTGATTAGCACATCCACCTCACAGCAAGAAGGTCCTGGGATTGGCGAGAGCTTTCCCCGTGCTTGCATAGGTTTCTTCTGGGTACTCCGGTTTCGTCCCACAATCCAAAGACAGGCACATGGGTGTACCCAGCCTTCGCAAGGAGTTGGGTGAGGTAGGCTCTGGCCTCCCCACAACCCTCGTAGGACTGAGCAGTTCGGCGACTGAATGGATGAATGCACTATGTGAACGCTGCTTTTTTTGCACGCTTGCCAAATTGATTTTTTTATACGAATATGTAATTATGATACACACGACACACGTCTCTCTGCAGCGAATGTAGAATCTTTAGTATGGAGATGTTCGTGGCACCAATCTGGAGCTATTCGCCTTCTATATGGAAAGATATGAAAGATACAAACGAAGATACAAACGACTGGTGTGTGAATGCAGTGGAATATTCTGGGAATATTACAGAGGGAATTATGGTACATGGGATCCCTTTTTAGTTATTGTTCCAGTTTATGAAAACTAACAGTGTGTGTGTGTGTGTGTGTGTGTGTGTGTGTGTGAGTGTGTGTGTGTGTGTTTTACAGCTAGACATTTCGCCTGCACTCAATATTCCAGGGTTTTAATTCAATAAAATATAAAACTACACTGCAGAGTCACTTCAGCAAATTATGACACAATTTGTGTGTGTGTGTGTGTGTGCGTGTAAGTACTTAAACTTTTGATGTGCAGTAATGTAAATTGTGTGTGTGTCTGTGTGTAAAGTCCAGGGCCGAACTGTCTTGAAGAAAGAAGATGAGAATCTTGATTGAAATTGTCTGGTTTGTTCTATAAAGCAAATCTCTCTCTCTCTCTCTCTCTCTTTCTCTCTCTCTCACTCACACACACACACTCTCTCTCTCTCTCTCTCTCATCCTCTCGTGTCTTCATTTTTCCACTTACTCTAAAACAAAGCCTTTTTGTCCGAAGCCTCATCAGACTCACATGGTCGTGAAGCGCGAGGATGCGAGAGGTCGGACAGAGTGAGCCAGAGAGGATAAAGTGAACAGAGCAGAGATTCTGATACTCAGGAAGGACTTTGTAGATCTGTGGAACTTTTAGATGCCTTATTCTTTATTCTTTTTGCTTTTAAGTGAAGAGCAGAAGGAACACAGCAGATCGGAAAACTGGAACAGACCTCCAGACTCGGAAAGACGGCGGAGCAGAATTCTGGAAAACTGAAAGACTGAGACAAGAATCTGTGGAAAACACAGCGGAACGGGATTCTAGCTGTGAAATGACGCTGGAACAGGATTCCCGAAACTGAAGGACAGCGTAACGAGGTTCTGGAAGTGGGAATAAGAAGACGAATTCCAGAAAAAGACCGGAGCTAGTTTCCACAGCCGGAGAGACGACAGAACAAGATTCCAGAAAGTGAAACACAGCGGAACAGGATCCTGGAAGCAGAAAAAAACAACACTGGCAAAACTTTATAAGAAGATCCTAGGCGTGGAAACATAAGGACGCAATTCTAGAAACCAAAACTGACCGGAACACGTTCTGCGAGGAGAGCTAGGATTTTGGAATCTGGGAAACAACTGAGGGGGGGAAAAAACAGAAGGAAAAGGAAATTAAAAACAGAGGAATAATATTTAAGAAATGGAAAAACTGGAACACAGTTGTACAACTTGAAAAAACATGTTGAAAGAAAGTGGAAGAAACTTCTAGAAGGAAAAAACTGCATACATAATTTTTATAGGGATAATCTACAGCTTTGAAATATTCATCCATGGACTTTAAACCATCGGGAATATAAAACCCTGAAGGAGCATGGAGAACGGAAGAACAGGAGGTGAGGTCGATGAGCTCACTGAACCCATTTATGTACCATCACTTTTAAGCTGGTCCAAGCAAGGTGGGGATTTCACAGGGATTTGAACCCACAACCTCTCAATCATGAGCCCAGCCCTCTAACCACTACACCACTGGCCCCACTCCATTACCCAGGTGGGGTCCACATACACATGTGTGCAGTTGACATGAGGCCACTCTGGAATCCTATATGGGGCCACTTACTGCCCACATGGGTCCCACGGGTTTTTACTGTTTTATATGTTCTGTTTTATGATTTTCACACTGGGAGGCACACACCTCATAGCTAGAAGGTGCTGGGTTCAAGTCCTGAGCTCGGTAAGGGGGTTTCTGTGTGGAGTTTGCTTGGTGCACACACACTCGGAGCAGTGGGCTAGCACACACATTGTGGCGCCCGGACAGCAGTTGGGGGTTCGTTGCCTTGCAAAAGGGCACTTCAGCCATGAAGGTGGAGGAAGGGAAGGTGCAGCTCACTCCCCCACCGCCAGACATTTTTCCTGCTGGTTCGGGAATCGAACCAGCGACCTTTCTGTACCAAAGCCTCCAAGTGTACGTGTGCACCACTGTTTACGTGAGTGGGCTTACTTTTGAGGGCTTATATACAGATCCTAATTTCCTTTCCAGGATTAATACATTATATAATAATAATAATAATAATAACAACAACAACAATAATAAAAATAAATAAATAAATAAATAACGCGAATAAGCTGTCTCTGAATATGCTTACCTTTGCATTATTATTGCTGTAGCTCTCGGATATAAAATCCAGTGACATCTATATGAATCTTATTTGATGTCAAACTGAATGTTCTGTAAGCACTAAAAACATTGTTATGCAAGAAGACCGCAGTAAAAATAACAAAAGCAGACCACACCTGTGCAAGGATTTTCACCAAACTTGATGGGAACACTTCCCTACCCGAGTCCCTGAGATGATTTGATTTTGGAATGACTGGGTCGAAGGTCAAGGTCAGAACAAGACTGCAAACTTTTGGGGATAGACCGCCTATAACCTTGAAACGAGTGCTGATAGACATGCCGTTACTATTGAGCACTAACAGGAAGCCATATATGGACTTTCAAATGAGACCTCTGACCTTGAGTGACCCTCAAAGGTCAAACCGAAGCCATCTTGCAAAACCTTCAAAACGAGGGAGGTCAGTTGTTGTGGTTGAGTTTAAACATTTAAACGAGCTCTAAACTTTTCCTTTGGCTCTACATCATGTTTTTTCTTAGACGCAGATGAAACCACACAGAAGGATGATCCAGATCTGCACATGGTTCAGGTAGAATACCTTCTTTTCATTTAGTGAGTCTTTCACTCACTCTCTCTGGTTGTCTCAAATGACTTTCACATGACTGTGGGCTTAATTTGTTTGTGTGTTGCAAAAAAAAACCCCTGGCGTCATGGGTTCATTGATTCATTTTCTAAGCCACTTAATCCTAATTCGGGTCGCGGGGAGGCTGACGCCCATCTCAGCCGGCTCTGGGCGAGGGCGGGGTACACCCTGGACAGCTCGCCAGACCATCGCATGGCCAACACACATACAACCATTCACACTCCCTCTCACACCTAGGGGTGATTTGGAACAGCCAATCAGCTTACTGTGCATTTTTTTTAGTCTTTTGGAGGAAACCAGAGTACCTGGAGGAAATCCACGCAAGCACAGGGAAAACATGCAAACTCCACACAGAAACGCCCAAGCCAGAGAATCGAACCCAGGACCTTCTTGCTGTGAGGCGGACGTGCTAACCACTGCGCCACCGTGCCGCCCACCTCGTGGGTTAAGAGATAAATATAACCTGATTTACTTTACTTAGCCTCTCCTTGGGACCATGGTCACTGAAGACACACACAAACACACACACACACACACGTGTCCAGCGTTGTTAAAAGACGCAGTCAAATCCGCCTCAAACAATTCAAAGAAGTATTTACGTGCTATGCTAGTCAGTCTGAACGCTAGCTAACTAGATCTTGCTAGTTTCTTGCTAGTTCTGTTCAGGTAGGCTGGTCCTAATATCATTAATTCACTGACTTTATAAACAATAGTGCATTTTGAAAAAAGCCCTTGTACACAATACGAATACTGTATGTGTTTTGGATAGCAGGCGTCATGGTGGTGTAGTGGATAGCACATCTACCTCACAGCAAGAAGGTCCTGGGTACAAGTCCCGGGCTCAGCGAGGGTGTTTCTGTGCGTAGTTTACATTTTTCGCCCTGTGCTTGGGTGGGCTTCCTCCAGGTACTCCGGTTTGCTCCCACAGTCCAAAGACATGCACAGTAGGCTAACTGGCTGTTCCAAATTGCCCCTTGGTGTGTTGGCCCTGCGCTGGAATGGCAAGCTGTCCAGGGTGTACCCCGCCTTTACCCAAAGTTAGCTGAGATAGGCTCCAGCCTCCCCGCAACCCTAGTAAGATTCACGTTCATACGTCTAATGAATTAGTCTACAAGTAGCGCTTTCTAAACATAGGCTCTCAGTATAATATAATTTTTTTTTATACAGAAAACTGCATTTGATTAAAGATAATCAGATTATCTCAGCGCAAAGCCAAAAATAACTCAAATTCAGTCACTTTTAGTCAATGGGTGCACTTAGTTTTGGGCAGTACACCCCACAGGTATGGTGGTTTAATACTTCTAGAGTATAAAGATAATCTCTATTCAACTTCAAACCTCTAACATTCCAGTTGCAGGCCCTGTGGGCGGAGCTAAAGGCAGGACTCAGGAACGTGGTTCAGGAAATCTACACCCTACAGCAGAACAACAGCTGTTTGGAGGAGAAAGTATCCGAGTGCCAGAGAGACACGGCCGAGAAAATCCTGTCTCTGAGAAATACTCTGAACACACTCCAGGTGAACAGCACACACTAAAATGTATAGATAGTGATTTCGTCAAGAAATAATGAAGCGCCTTATACATATTACTGTTACACTACAATATGTACACTGGTTAAATAAATAAATATGGACGCTGTTTGAAATGTTGGATGTTTTCAAGGAGGACACAGGCACTGCTCTGTCTCAGATCTCTGAGCTTAACGTTAGACAAAAAGAACTACAGACAGATCTGGACCAGCTGCAGAGGACACAGCACAGGTAAGACACTACAGGGGACACAACACAGGAAACACTCACCGCAGGGAACACAACACAGGTAACACATAACAGAGAACATAACACAGGCAACATTCACTACTGAGGACACAACACAGGTAATACACTACAGAGGATTTAACACAGGTAACACTCACAACAGTCGACATAACACAGGTAACACACTAAGAGGATTTAACACAGGTAACACACTACAGGGGACACAACAAAGGTAACACACTACAAAGAACACAATGCAGGTAACACACACTACAGAGAACACAACACAGGTAACAAACACTACATAGAACAAAACAAAGGAAACACTCAATACAGGGGACACAACACAGGTAACACTCACTACAGGACAGAACAAAGGAAACACTACAGAAAACACATCACAAGTAACACAATACAGAGGATTTAACACAGGTTACACTCACTACAGAGAATACAACACAGGAAACACACTACAGAGGACACAACACAGGTAACACACTAGAGAACACAACACAGTTAACCCGCTACAGAGGACACAACACAAGCAACACTCTACATAGGATATAATACAGGTAACACTTACTACAGAGAACACAGCACAGGTAACACTCACTACAGAGAACACAGCACAGGTAAAACACTGTAGAAGTCTGACATACACCAAGACATTCTTTGATGTCACCGAGGTATCTCTTACCTGTGTTACTGTCAAGAGGGGAAGATCAAGTGGATGGCCACACCTCTCCCTGCAGCCTAACCCAACCGAGGCTCATTCATCATTACATCAGCAGCCTGTCTACCAATCAAAGTGAGTGGCCTTCTGTTTAGGTGCATTTGCCCTAAACCTTTTGATTAGACACACCTTTCAGAGAGGCAGGTTGCTGTTCTTTGCTGAGTGTGTGTGCGTGTGTGTGCGTGGTTGTGTGTTTAGGTTCTGAGCAGGATGCCAGTGATTCCAGGACTCACCCTAAAACTCCACTGTGCCGGGACAGGAGAGAGAGCCAAGACCTGACAGAACAGATCAGCCAGAACATGAGTGCGTCACGCACACGGACGCATAAACATAGTGGGAGGAGTTTTGATCAGCATTAAGAATTAGATCAGGGGGAGAATTAAATAAATTTTAGTGATGTAGAGAAGTACCAAACCACTGAGTCTACATCAGCATCGGCCTTGCACCCTTCAGGGTCATTTTAAGCAGTAGATGGCGTTTTGAGCCATAAAGATGACATTATTCAATTCATAAAATGAGGATGTTTTTAAAAATAGTTTGTTTATTTATTTATTTTTTAGTAGTAACACCAGTGTTGATGTGTTTAGGTCAAAGGCAAGTAGCTGCACTGGAGCTGTTGGAGTCAGAGAGACTTTACGTGTCATATTTATCTCTTTTACTGAAGGCCAACATCACCTACAATGGCTGTGAAAACTCCAACCTCAAAGAAAAACGGTAACACACACACACACACACAAATAATTCATGATTTGAGCCAATTCCACTCTGGTGTCACATTCCTTCTTGTTCTGTCTCAGGGTGTTCCCATCCTCTTTGCGATTTTTGATTCAGCAGCACTTGGAGCTGTTGCACCTTCTGCAGGAGCGTGTGCTCAAGAGTCACTGGCAAGGCATCATGGGAGATATATTTCTGAGGATTACCGCCAATGAGGTACTAGAGCTTTACATTTGGAAAATCGGTATGATTTATGTGCATGTCAGTCTGAGTAAAGGAGGTGTGGCTTATGTGCATGTCAGTCTGAGTAAAGGAGGTGTGGCTTATGTGCATGTCAGTCTGAGTAAAGGAGGTGTGGCTAATGTGCTTGTCAGTCTGAGTAAAGGAGGTGTGGCTAATGTACTTGTCAGTCTGAGTAAAGGAGGTGTGGCTAATGTGCTTGTCAGTCTGATTAAAGGAGGTGTGGCTTAGATGCATGTCAGTCTGAGTAAAGGAGGTGTGGCTAATGTGCATGTCAGTCTGAGTAAAGGAGGTGTGGCTTAGGTGCATGTCAGTCTGAGTACAGGAGGTGTGGCTTAGGTGCATGTCAGTCTGAGTAAAGGTGTGGCTAATGTGCGTTTCAGCCCATGTAGAGGAGGTGTTGCTTACTTACCCTTTAGACACTGTGAAGGAGGCGTGGCTTATGTGCATCTGTCCCAATGACAAAAGGCGTAATACATATTTAGGATTAAACATTAAGATAAGAGTGAAGATGAACTGAGGGCTAAAAGCTGATGTGTGTTTTTTACAGAGTGATTTTCTAGAAAACTACGTGTGCTACCTGAAGGAGCTCCCTGAGTGTCTTTCAGTTGCCAGCTTGTTCCCAAAGCCTGTTGGCCTGCTAGAGGTACACACACACACACACACACACACACACACACACACACACACACACACACACACAGATGCTATGAGTGAAAGGTGTGTCTTGACTGGCTGCGCATGTTCCCATGTAGGGTGAAATCACAGGAGATGAGACACATCCATCCCTACACACTCTGCTGCTCCAGCCGGTCCAGCGTCTCCCAGAATACCTCAGACTCTTACAGGTGTCCATTTCACTACACCGTCCTCTCATCCATCCATCTATCCTCTCATCCATCCTCCCATCCATCCTCTCATCCATCCATCTATCCTCTCATCCATCCTCTAATCCATCCTCTCATCCATCCATCTATCCTCTCATCCATCCTCTTATCCATCCATCTATCATCACATCCATCCATCCTCTCATCCATCTATTCTCCCATCCATCCTCTTATTCATCTGTCTATCCTCTCCTCCATCCATCTATCCTCATCCATCCTCTCATCCATCCATCCATCCTCTCATCCATCCATCTATCCTCTCATGCATCCTCTAATCCATCCATCTATCCATCCTCTTATGCATCCTCTCATCCATCCATCTATCCTCTCATCCATCCATCTATCCATCCTCTTATGCATCCTCTCATCCATCCATCTATCCTCTCATGCATCCTCTCATCCATCCATCTATCCTCCCATCCATCCTCCTATCCATCCATCCATCTATACTCTCATGCATCCTCTCATCATCTTTTCCATCAGTCTTATCTGTGGTACTGTGTATGTGATGCTCATGGGTTTATATCGTTCATTACCCACTTGTTTGTTTGTGTGTGTGTGTGTGTGTGTGTGTGTGTGTGTATGTGTGTGTGTCAGTGCCTGTTGCGTCAGACGGAATCTGAGCATCCAGATTATTACCTGCTGCTCGTGTGTGTGCAGCATCTACGATCCTTCACCTCCCAGCACAGCAGCCTCATCCAACACAGCCAGGATCCCCTCACACACTCACACACACACAACCTGTGCATGTACCAGCCAGAGCGGGGGGGACACACACGCAAGGACCTCAACAGCTCGTCAAATTACTGCAGCACCAGCGCACTGACGTGAGTCTTTACCACACCACTATTCCTCCATCTATATCTCTCTATCCATCCATCTATCTCTCTATCCATCCATCTACACCTCCATCCATCTACTCATCCATCTATTCCTCCATCTATCTCTATCCATCCATCTACCCCTCCATCCATCTACTCTCTCATCCATCTACCCCTCCATCTATCTCTCTATCCATCCATCTATCCACTCATCCATCTATTCCTCCATCTATATCTCTATCCATCCATCAATCCACTCATCCATCTATCCTCTCATCCATCTACCCCTCCATCTATCTCTCTATCCATCCATCTATCCACTCATCCATCTTCTCATCATCTACCCATCCATCCATCTACTCATCCATCTACCCCTCCATCCATCTATTCTCTCATCCATCTATTCCTCCATCTATATCTCTATCCATCCATCTATCTCTCTATCCATCCATCTACACCTCCATCCATCTACTCATCCATCTATTCCTCCATCTATCTCTATCCATCCATCTACCCCTCCATCCATCTACTCTCTCATCCATCTACCCCTCCATCTATCTCTCTATCCATCCATCTATCCACTCATCCATCTATTCCTCCATCTATATCTCTATCCATCCATCAATCCACTCATCCATCTATCCTCTCATCCATCTACCCCTCCATCTATCTCTCTATCCATCCATCTATCCACTCATCCATCTTCTCATCATCTACCCATCCATCCATCTACTCATCCATCTACCCCTCCATCCATCTATTCTCTCATCCATCTATTCCTCCATCTATATCTCTATCTATCCATCCATCCACTCATCCATCTACCCCTCCATCCATCTATCCACTCATCCATCTATCCTCTCATCCATCTACCCCTCCATCTATCTCTCTATCCATCCATCCATCCACTCATCCATCTACCCCTCCATCCATCTGTCCTCTCATCCATCTATCCTGTCATTCATTTACTCATCCATCTATCCTCTCATCCACCTACTCATCCATCCATCCATCCACTCATCCATCTACCCCTCCATCCATCTGTCCTCTCATCCATCTACCTCTCCATCCATCTATCCTCATATCCATCTACTCATCCATCCACCCCTCCATCCATCTACTCATCCATTTCTTCCTCCATCCATCTATCATCTTATCCATCTACTTATCCATCTACCCCTCCATCCATTCCTCCATCCATCTATCCTCTCATCCATCTACCCCTCCATCCATTCCTCCATCCATCTGTCCTCTCATCCATCTACCCCTTCATCCATCTACCTCTCTATCCATCTATCCTCTCATCCATCTACCCCTCCATCCATTCCTCCATCCATCTATCCTCTCATCCATCTACCCATCCATCCATCTACTTATCCATCTCTTCCTCCATCTATCTATCATCTTATCCATCTACTCATCCATCTACCCCTCCATCCATTCCTCCATCCATCTATCCTCTAATCCATCTACCCCTCCATCCATCTATCCTCTCATCCATCAACTCATCCATCTCCCCCTCCACCCATCTACTCCTTCATCCATCTACTCATCTATCTACCCCTCTATCCATCTATCCTCTCATCCATCTACCCCTCCATCCATCTATCCTTTCATCTAAGTATTGAATTTATTCACCTGTTCCATTTTATTTCTTCAGTAAAATTACTATTCAATCAACATCACCTCTCTTTCTCTCTCTCTCTCTCTCTCTCTCTCTCTTTCTCTCAGTGATCCAGCTCATGGCCAGAGAAAAAAGAAAGCAGGTGTTCATCGATACCCTGATTGGGAGGTGGAGCCTAATCGTTTTCACCCTGACATTTCCTTTGCATCTGACTCAGAATCCCGTCACAAAGCCACTCCCACTCATCTCTACAGGATTCCAGAGGCACAAAGGGCGGGGTCAGCCTTGGCTCATGCAATGGGGGCATTCCTTCCACAGAGAGGCGGGGACTCTTGCTGTTCAAGTCCTTCCCATTCCACTGACTCCAGCATCGACATTACTTTTGTAAGCTGTAGCCCCACCCTCAATCCAGACCATCAGTTACATAACAGAGGGCGGAGCAGTGGAGGAGGGGTTTTCAGACCCAGCCATGGCTGCGTGTCACCTGATTCAACCAGCGTTGTGAAGCCATTACAGCCGGTACAACATAAGAGCAAGTCCCTGAACGGCCTGCAGCTGGACAGCATCGACGGCCATCCCCATCTGGTCAGAAGTCCGGCCCACCCGAGACTGATCCGTCAATCAAGCGCCAAATCGAGGCTGAGGACCAGCAGTCCAGAGCGGCATCAGGAACACAACACACACCTCACGGCTGACGATCTCACGCAACAACTACACAAGGTTACACAATCCACATCAACACAATGCATTCGTTTCAGCTGGACGTTAAAAACGTGATTTCTAAGAATCTGTGCGTCCACATCTCAGGATACTGGACCACCAATATGGGAGGAGTTTAAATGGAAAGACGTGGCTGACGAAGCTGACCACACCCCTCTGAGTGAGCGTAGCAGGAAGGAGGGCAAAGGTTTCCGGAGCTCCTTTAAAAAACTCTTTAAAAAGAGGTGAGGGTAAGAAACGTTGATGGACACACACACTTTATAGAAACCTTTAGTGTTGTTTGTTTGCATCATTCCCACTCTTTGATCTGGGGTTCTCTGCTTTGGCTTCAAAAGTCGTAGGAACCTTTATGGCGACAGACATAAATTCATTTCATTCTAGGTCATAGGTATTAGCAATTCTGCGCTCTGATTGGCTAATCTACTCCTAGGATATCAGTTCATATACTGTGACCTTAACGTCACCATAGAAAAAAAAAAAAGGGAACGGTCGTGACTCGTTCTGAGCTAAAGTTTTTCATGATAAAAATATTTTTATTTTTAAGATTTTTTTTTCACCAAACGTTTTTGCAAACAGGAAGCAAACTTCTGCTAGTTCTTTTTGCAAACTGGAAGCGCCGCTAACACCAGTTTTTCAGTCGAGACTAATTCCAAGAAAAGCAACAAAAATATTGAATGAAAGTATTTCATAGTAAGAATGTATTTCTTTCTTTATTCTTTTTTTTAAATTGAGTTCTATTTTCCACCAAATGCAATTTTATTGAAGTTCTATTATCAGCTTTATTGGAGTTATTCCATCCCCTCTGATCGGATATGAATTAACAACCTGCTCGTTATTATTCATATCCAATCAA
Organism: Neosilurus mollespiculum; assembly: GCA_030014195.1. NCBI lineage: Eukaryota > Metazoa > Chordata > Actinopteri > Siluriformes > Plotosidae > Neosilurus > Neosilurus mollespiculum. The sequence continues at coordinate 50,004,142 of JAQMYF010000023.1, forward strand.
AGGCCATGGAAGATCTCTGTATTTAAATATTTAATTTTACAGAAAATAATATGTACTGTGCATACTGAGGGCCTGCTTTTTCCACCAGGTCTGAGGTATAGTGTATAAGGTACCATGCTAAGTGCACTTCTCGCCCTCATACGTGTGCACTTAAAGAAGGATTGAGCATGAGGCAGGACGGAGATACTGAAACTGTCTCACAGCACATGCAAGTTCCACTTAATCTGCTCTAGTTTAGATGATTATCGCAGCTTCCAAAACCAGATGTAAATTAGTGGGATGTTGCCAGTTGTGGCTTTTTAACCACCTAATTTGGCTACTTTTGAACTGTGGACTGAGGTTTGGCTATTTTGCATACGACAGTGTAGCAGTTTAATTTCAGAGTGCATTACATCCGACCCTTCATGGCGTCAAAGGCGTCTTCCAGCAGGATAATGCACCCTGCCATACCGAGAAAGATAACGACGTCGGCCTCTGAAATCCCTCGATCTTAATCTGATTAAGCATCTGTGGAACGCGCTAGATGCACAAGTCATATCCGTGGAGGCTTCATGTCACAACTTACAGGACTTTAGAGATCTGATGCTAAAGTTTTGGCGCCTGATATCACACACCTTCGGAGGTCACGTGGAGTCCGTGCCTCGGTGGGTCACAGCTGTTCTACTCAGTGGTTAAGGCTCTGGGTTACTGATCAGAATGATGGTGGTTCAAGCCCCAGTACCATCAAGCTGCCACTGTTGTGTCCTTGAGCAAGGCCCTTAACCCTCAACTGCCCAGGATAAGGGCATGCAGACCTGTACAATATTAGAAGGTGGTTTTAATGTCATGGCTGATTGGTGTATATTGCTAACACATTTTTAAACCTCCTCCACCAGATGGTGTTGTTTTCTTGTTGTCTGTGAGCCCATGCATGATTCTCATCATGGAGTTATTACATCGCCAGCAGATGAACTCATCAATTCAGTTTTGGAAACTGATCCCAACTGGGTGACGGTTACCACAAGGCCTGAAGGATTAGCTGTCGTCCTGTCTAAAGTACATTTTAAGGATATTTCAACGATGCAAACTGCTAACAAGACGGCTTGCGGAGCTCGATGTTAAAGCCGTAAAGCATAAAAAGCAGGTTGCAGTGCTGGCTCAGTGGGTAAGACTCTGGATTACTGATCAGAACGTTGGCAGTTCAAGCCGGAGTATTCCAGGTTGCTGTGTTGGGCCCTTGAGCAAGGCCCTTAATCCACTGCACAGTTATATGAATGAGACGGAGATGTAAGTGGTTCTGTAGAAGGGTGTCTGCCAAATGCCTTAAATGTAAATAAAAAAAAAATAAAGCAAACTAAATAAAAATGTTCATTTCTACATATTTTAACTGTGACAGAGGCGGGTCAGCTGAGCTCTGTGCAGAGCTCAGCGCTGTGCAGCTAGCAGAGTATTTTTAAACCGTTTGCAAGTTTAGCGTGTGGTACACAGAAATGTAAACAAAAGTAAACCAAAACGAGATTTCCAGTCATCGTTTCATTCCATTTTCCCAAAGTGTGAAAATGACGACACCGCCTGCTCTCGGTGACTCCGACAAACTGTGAGTATCCACCCAATGCACTCCAGCAGACCAATCAGATCGCACCATTCCAGTGTGGTATACAGCAACATAACAAACGTAAACAGACACCATCATTTTTAAAAGAGATTTCGACGGAGATCCCTCGCAGCAGTACTCCGACTCACTTGGAGTTTCTCTGCAGCATCAGTTATCTCATAACGGGGATTATTTTCAACAGCCCGAAGACACGGCGGCACGGCGGCGCAGTGGTTAGCACGTCCGCCTCACAGCAAGAAGGTTCCGGGTTGATTTCTTGCCTTTTCTGGTAAATCACTGATGACTCTGAAAGGGAAATCCCAGGGTTCTGGATGTGTCCATCCTCAGACCGCCCCTCTTTGAATCGTTTTTGATTACCCTCTGTGTAATCGTTAATATGTATAGATCAGATAACTGTATAAATGAGTAAGTGGACGGTGGACACACACACACACACACACCTACTTATTCTAAATGTGTGTGTGTTTTAGGTCTGGTGGAGACAGCAAGGTGGAGAAAGTAGTAGAGAAAACTGAAGGACAGAACAGCACCGAGCCGGAGTCTGGAAGGGTAAACAGAGCACGACAACCTGAAAATATCGACAGAGGAACTGCGGTCTAAACACACACACAGCAATTCTACTAGAACTTTTCTCTCTCTCACACACACACACACACCAATTCTACTAGAACTTTTCTCTCTCTCTCTCTCACACACACACACACACACACACACACACACACACACACACACACACACACACACACA
>JAQMYF010000023.1:50028336-50030836 GCA_030014195.1 Neosilurus mollespiculum
ATAGAACTTGGTTTCTGATTTATCTTCATTTTGTTAAGTGTATAATCATCACTGCGTCACTGGATTTTTAATTTCTTTACTCGCTGAACTGTTTCATACGGTTTGAAGTTCATTCATGCAAAATTCAGAAAAATAAAATTTGTGACACCTTTAAATTTTTCTGAAAAATTGGTATTTGTTAGCCATATTTTTACCTCAATATACTTGTCGGAATGATTTTTTTGGTTCTCGTTGCCTACTGTAGCTTTGTTCAATACATTTTCACCAAAAAATTATACAGAAGTCATTTTTTACTTCTTTTTATTATTAGGAGCCTTTTACACAGATGTGGTGTAGAATCTTCACTGCACTCTGCTGTACATCACTTCTTTTCCTCGCTAGTAATTCAGAGTGGGGTTACAAACTTCCAAGAATTTTCAAAGTTGGCTACTTTCCACAAGAATTAAATGGGAATAAACTAAAACATAATAATAAAAAAATTGCAGGTTAGTTTATAAGGGAACGTATAGCCTTGGAATTGGGGAACAAACATCTTGCAGTATAATCAGGGTTAAAACAGATTTAGTTGAATTTCTCCCTGCACTGCGCACTAATAAACAAAAACAAAGTCTGCTTACAAACAAAAACTAAATGTTTACACTTACGTTTGAATATTACAGTTTGTATAAATGATCCCACATTCCCAGTTAGTTCCCACTAATTCTCTCTGGATATTCCTTGGAATAATTCTTAAAGTTTTTTGAAAAGTGGCCAGAAGTGTACCGCTCTGTTGTAAACCTAATTCGGTGTAATTCTTTATTAGGAACTATTCATTTCATTACACTGAGGACGGTCGCTGTTTCTATAGCAACACACAACAGAAAAACAGATGCAGTGACTTCGGTTAGAGAAGCCGCGTCAGGACTGTCGGGTAGCTTTGTGGTGCATTTTCTACATAATAGAAAATAAACATTCGGTATAAAAAGCTGCACTGCAACACACACACACGAGCACTGTGTTTAATCCAGTACGTAAACATTAGCTAGTAATTACGGCTGAGCCAATGACTGTTGCAACTGGGCAGCGGTTTTAAAAGAGTAAAAATAGTCCCTCGCGATCTCTTTCTGATTGCTGCTCCTTCAGCTCGTGGATGTAGAAGAGGGCAAATAGTGCTTTCCTCCGAAACGACTCAGGAATGCTTCAATTTTCCAGATGATTCGATAAAGCGATAACATTTAAACGGAAAGTATTTTTTATTGTTTTTTTTTTTTTTTATAAGTCATGTGATCTCACATGGATGCAGTCGGGATCACCGTGCTAACAAAGATCAGGTTTTGGAGATCCGTTGTCATGTTAATGAGGTGCGATAAAAAAGATCACGGTTAAGTGCGTTCAGCAGGAACGAGAAGTACCTCATGGGAGTCAGTGTCACACTCCCGACATTACGACCTGCCTTACAGGCATTTCTACGACAACATGCTTTTGAGATTTTACTTTATACCAAACATCAGAGTCTTAAACTCGGGAGCCTTAAACTGCGCTTTGATACGACTATGGCACTGAAGCGCTGAGCCAGGCCAGGTGTTTTGACTGGCACTCGTGCATCAGCGACATCCCACTCTTAATGCCATTCGGTACACCTCGCCCCACTCCCCGCTTCATTGCCGTAGTCATATTAAAGCATTTCAAGGGTCTCCACCGAGTCATTCATGCAAAAGTGATCACGGAAACACCATGGAAAAAATAAACAGACGCTCATCGATCCATCACCACATTTTCTTGTTGTTTCAGACAGAGGGAGAAGTAACTGATGTACTCACGTGCACTTTGGGAGTGGGAGGCAGTCCGTTACACAGCGGCTTCTGTAAAAGCAGCGAGACGGACGTTAAAATACTCCGCCGAGGAAGCGTTAGGTTTAAATGAACGGCGCTGAGGGGGGGACAAAGGAGACGAAATCAGACTCACGGGAATGTCTTTACTCCTGCGAGTGGGGATGGTGGGAAGAGTCGACTGTCTTTCCCTCTCGCCGTTCTGCGATGACACGCTCAATCCGTTACCTACACGCACAAGCGGTTTTTAAAAACGTTTTCAACAGAAAGCTCTGACATCACCTTCACAGTAGAACCCATTGGAACCCCACCCACTTTTTCGCCTCGGATATTTTACCTACAGCGTTAACAGCACCTCATTCTAACTCTTATTATAACTCCACCCGCGCACACACACACACACACACACACACACAGGTGAGAGAGCAACACTAATACTAATAAACACCACACACACCATGACAGGTTAATACACATCCCATACAGTAGTACATCAGTACTGCGTAACACCTCTGATTCATCACGGGCTCTAAGCGGATGGTTAAAGGACATGCTTGCTTAATAGAGCTGAACCAAACATTTTTTTTTTAACAGTTCCAGAAGTTTCTCTCGCGTTCTTTCTAGTGACTGGCGATCCGCAAACGAATTGTTCAAAAGAATTGATTCATTTAAATGAACGTGTTGAATCGATT
>JAQMYF010000023.1:50035836-50038479 GCA_030014195.1 Neosilurus mollespiculum
GGTCGGCTTCCTCGTCCTCGCCGTCGTGGCTGTCCTCCATGTCGGGGTGGTCGGGGTTGCTGACTTTGTCCAGCAGCTCGATGGCGAGGGTGCGACTCAACGGCTGCGATACGAACGGGTGCTGGAAGAGACAGGAAGTGCGCTTACACGATGTCATCAAATGGAGCAGTGTGATTGGACAAAAGCCTGGTGCGTTAGCAGCTTCATCATGTCCTGCATTTTTACATCCTACAGTGCAGTGTACAGTGTGATGCATGCTACATGCTAGCTAATGTGTGAATAGCAAGTCTGCTAGCTAGCTATCGACGTAAATGGCTAGCTGACTGTGATATGTTTATGAGATTCTTTACTCAGTGTTTTAAGTTGATAACATTTGGATAATTGAGCAAAACTAGTAGATTTGGTGTTTTCTCAGAATAAATGACATCACTTTCTGTATTTGTTGTTGCTGAGTAAATGATTTTAATAGTAACAAGATGTATATAATAGCTAAATATTGTTGTATAATCACGTTTTATAACGCATATCATCATTTCCTGTACTGCATTTTATTATTATCCTATAACTGTTGATTCTGGGTGTATATTTAAAAAAGAAAAAGAAAAAAGTGTGCGCTAATATGGTAGGTGCAGATTAGCCTGTTTGCTAACCCGCTAGCAGGACTAAATAAAATACAGTTCGTTTTTGTTTGCTGTTATTAACACACAAACTTTACTCAAATGAGTAAAGAAATAACACCTCCCTAAAAACATAGACCGGACAGATTATAGACGAGTGGATGAAAGGGATTCAAACCGTTATGGGAGCGTGGTAAGAAACCGGAACGCACCTGCAGCAGTTTATCCGCCGTCGGCCTCTTCTTAGGGTTTTTAATCAGAGCCATTTTCACAAAGTGATGAAAATTATTTGTCCTGAGAGCAGAAGAGGACAGGATGAGTTTATTGACTTCATACAACTTCTAAAGAGACAAAACACACACACACACACACACACACACACACTCACCATTTGAGTTTGTCTTTAAGTTTAGGAGGCTGGAAGTTGCTCTTGGTCATGAGGAAAAGCGCCCTGAAGGAAAAGAGACAAGAAAGTCAACACACTTACACACACACACACACACAGTCTCGTTTCCATGACTTGTGGGGACAATACATAGACTTGCATTCATTTCCTGTTCAATTCAATCAATGGAATGATTACGTAGTGGGGACTCGCGATTTGTCCCCACAAGGAAGCGAAATCCCCATAACGTGACCGTGTAAACAAATTCATGTCCCCACACTGTAATGAATAGCTAGACCACACACACGGGCACGCACTCACCTCATCGGGTGCAAGTCGAACATGGGAGGCTGCAGCTCAGCCAGCTCTATAGCGGTGATTCCGACGGCCCAGATATCACACAGCTGATTATAACCTCCCTTACGCTCTACTGCAGCCACCTCTGGAGCCATCCTACACACACACACACACACACACACACACACACACACACACACACACACAGAGAGAGAGTGAGAGAACTGTATTGTTATTCACATGAATGCAGTTTTATTTATAACAAATTTGATGAAACTTTTTTCTTTTCCAATATGAATGAGTAGCCACGCCCATTTCACTAAATCTAACAGGCACAGAGGCCACACCCATTCACCAAAACTAGCACAACAGAAGCCACGCCCCTTTCACTAAATCTAACAGGCACAGAGGCCACACCCCCTCATCTAAACTAGCACAACAGAAACCACGCCCCTTCATCTAAAACTAACAGGCACAGAGGCCACACCCCTTCACCAAAACTAGCAGGCACAGAGGCCACGCCTCCTTCACTAACAGTGACAAATGAAGAGGCCATGCCTACTTTTAGAAAAGCCAGAACAACACAGCAGTACTTTACCAGTATGGCGTTCCAATGAAGGACTTCCTCTTGGCCAGAGTGGCTGAGATCTGAGCCGAGACGCCGAAATCCGCTACGGAGATGGAAACACAATTGATATTAATATTATACCTCGAATTAATAATCCTGCTCCGTACACCGGCGTACAGCTTTGTGATTTGTCTCACCCAGCTTCACATAGCCGTTGTCTGTTAGTAAAATATTTGCTCCCTGAGAGGAAAAAGAAAAAAGAAAAGGTGAAGAAACTTGAGGATGAAAAAACTTTACTGAAGGTCACTGACGCGAAGGTCAAAGGTTAAAGGATAATGTGAAGGCCTACCTTAATATCTCTGTGCATCTTGCCTTTGCTATGGAGGTAGTACAGGCCCTGAGACACACACACACACACACACACACACACACACAGTACTCTTTACACTCATGGTTGTGCAGTAGTGGGTTTGAGAGTGTTTGTGTATGTGTGTGTACCTGAAGGGTCTCCCGTGATACGTATGCAATTTGTGACTCCAGCAGAGGTCCAGTCACTGAGAGAGAGAGAGAGAGAGAGAGAGAGAGAGAGAGAGAGAGAGAGAGAGAGAGAGAGAGAGAGAGAGAAAGAGATGAGAGAGAGAGACACAGAGAGAGAGAGAGAAAGAGATGGGAGACAGAGAGAGAGAGAGAGAGAGAGAAAGAGAGAGAGAGAGAGAGAGAGAACAAAAGAAAGAGAGAGGGAGAGAGAGGTGTAGTTTTGGAGAGAGAGAAAGAGA
>JAQMYF010000023.1:50075733-50096298 GCA_030014195.1 Neosilurus mollespiculum
CGGCTGAGATGGGCGCCAGCCTCCCCGCGACCCTAATTAGGATTAAGCGGTTCAGAAAATGACATGACATGACATACATTACACTATACCATACTATACTATATTATACTACACTATACCATACTATAATACACTACACTATACCATACTATACTATATTATACTACACTATACCATACTATACTATACTACACTACACCATACTATAATACACTACACTATACCCTTTACAGAAAAATTAATGCAAGTGGCGATGACGCTTCCCCCATCAACACATTACAAATTCAGAGGAGCACTAATCACACTGAGAAACAGTAGCTCTTAAACACATCCTCAACAATATTTTAAAATAAGTAATTATATATACTGTCACATGCACAGACTGTTTGTGTTACACTAGACATTTACGAGCCATTTCTCCATTTTATTTATTTCCTGTTCTCAAAATCCAGCCGTGCATTTAAGAACAACTGGGAATGTACAGTACATAGAAACAAATTTCAGTGAGTTTTACTGTGTAAAAAACTCAATCCTAACAAAATACAAATTCACTCAAGTCTCTTTATATATAAACAAGTTTATCCATTCATTTATTCATCCATTAATTTATTTATTTTCTGAACTGCTTTCGTGGGTCGACTCTGGGCAAAGACGGGGTACACTCTGAACAGTTTGCTAGTCCATCACAGATCAGCACACACACATTTCCATTCAAACCATTCACACTTAGATCTAGGGGCAATATGGAACAACCAATTAGCCTACTGTGTATGTCACTGACAAAGATATGGAGGAAACCAGAGTACCCAAAGGAACCCTGTGCAAGCAGGAGAACATGCAAACTTCACACTGAAATGTGCTTGCTAATTCCTGGACTCAAACCCAGGACCTACTTGCAACGTTTTACAGCGCCTCCTGGGGCATACTGAGGCATTCCCAGGCCAGATGGGAAATATAATTTCTCCAGCTGGTTCTCGGTCTGTCCGACATCTCCTCCTGGTTGGTCAGGTCGGGAACCCCTTAAAAATCTTAAATTACAGTAATGTCCAAAAAGCTCTGTGAGAACCTGGAGAAACATCAGTAGCTGAAAGAAGAACTTGAGTATACAGTATATGAAAGTGCCCCAGTGGTAACAGAGACAGACGGGATTCAGAAGATAGCGTACCCACAAAGACGCTCGGATGGACGGATGCATGCACGCATGGACACAGAGACAGCGCAAAAACATAACACCTGCCCTCCAGCACCACCACAGTTTGTGGAAGGATAATAACACAGTGAGATGAACATGAATAAATTTACTGTGGGAAACAGTGACATCTCTAGAACTGTGATGTTTGTTTGAATGGCAGTGATAGTATCACATTTTGCCTTTAGAACGGGGCAATGGTGGCCCAGTGGTACGGTGCTGGCTCACTGAGCCGAAGGTCGGGGGATCAGTGCAACTAACTGGATTATCAAAGGCCAGCCATGTCTCTCACTGTCTGTGGTGAGAGGCATGTAAAAGAACCATTGCTGTCGATCGTAAAGAGTAGCTGCATTGCCGTCAGTGTGTTTCTGCCCTGTGGTGGCCTGGTGAGCTGTTCAGGGTGTACTCTGCCCTCGCCTAGAGTCGGCTAAGATGGGCGCCAGCCTCATCACGACACTAATTAAGATTAAATGGTTCAGAAATTTCAAATTCATATTTATTTGTCACATACAAAATCATACACAGTACAGTATGTAGTGAAATGCTTGTTACGACTAAAAAATATCAATATCAAGAAGAAAAAAGAAAAATAACAATAACTATTTGAAGGACACCAATAGTTAAAGGTCGAATATAAATATAAAAATATAAAATATAAAATATAACACATAATATGAATGTAGTGACGATTATATAAGTAATATGGTGTGTAAAGTGTCAGTGCAGTGTGCACACAAGTGCAGGGTGTACAGAGAGTGCAATGAATGAATGAATGAATGCCTATGGAACCTGTAGTTTATGTAACCCAGTCCGTTTTAAACTTTACAGGGTTTTTAATTATTGAAATAGATGTAGTAGTTCAGAAGTATAGGGACTTGTACCCCTCAGAGTAAGTATAAATAAATAGAGTTCCTTTCTTGTCCACCAGAGGGAGACAGAGTTGCTTTTTCTCTCTCCAGGTTTCACTTTCTCTCTGCTGCCCCTTGTGTTAATAAACTTCATGGCAAGTATTGCTGGGTTCTTTGATGAGAAAACGATATCGCGGTTCCTACAGTCATTACAGTGGCAGAAGATTTAGAAGAAATTGGAACGAATATGTAGAATTTATCATTAATTAGTGGTTAGTGATTAGTGGTCCGCATCACAGGAAGAAGGTCCTGCATTCGATTGCCATCTCGGGGCGTTTCTGCGTCGAGTTTGCATGTTCTCCCCGTGCTTGCATGGGTTTCCTCCAGGTACTCTGGTTTCCAAAAATATGCACAGTAGGCCAATTGGCTGTTCCAGATCACCCCTGGGTGTAAGTGTGAATGGTTGTATGTGTGTTGGCCCTGTGATAGTTTTGCGAGCTGTTCAGGGTGTTCCTCACCACAGACAGTGTTGTCTGAGAAGGGCGCCTAATTAGGATTAAGCAGCTTATAAAATGAATGAATGAATTATACATATATAAGCAATAGTTGTCTCTTCCCCAAACCATCCAGTCATCCTAACCCAAACAAAATACAAAATTGTATAGAATGTCTTTGCATGTCCTGACCTTAACCCCACTGAACACTTTTGAGATGAACATTGCCTGCACTCCAAACCTCCTCAGCATCCCCACGTCAGTGCCTGACCTCCTCACTAACGCTCTTGTAGAGGAATGAACACAAATCCCCCCAGCCATACTTCAAAGTCTACTGGAAAGCCCTCCCAGAAGAGTGGAGCTTATAATAACTTCATATTCTTATTGTTTTGGAAATGGGGGTGGTACAGCAGTGTAGTGGCTAGCATGTCAGCTTCACAGCAAGAAGGTCCTGGGTTTGAGTCCCAGGATCGGGTGTTTCTGTGTAGGGTTTGCATGTTCTCCCAGGTTTCCCTGTAGTACCAAGATATGTACCTTAGGCTAAGTGGCTGTTCCAGATTGCCTCTAGGTGTGAGTGTGAATGGTTGTGTGTGTTGCCCTGTTCTTGGGTGGCGAGCTGTTCAGGGGTACCCCGCCTTCACACAGAGTTGGCTGAGATAGGCTCCAGCCTCCCCGCAACCTAATGGCATTAACTGGTTCATAAATAAAATGACTGAATGTTTTGGAATGGGATAGGGATGTTCAATAGTCAGATATCAACATACCTTTTTCCATATAGAGTATGTAGAGTAAGAGGTTATAAATCTGAAGGGTGGGTTTACAGCACTGATGTCCAGCCTGATCTGAAAATACCCAACGTGCAAGGATTCATTCACACCAGATTGGATTTACGTGATTACTGATTAAAGGCTAAAATGAACTGATTAAACAGGTGGAACCATCTGTGGTTGCTAATTGGATGAATTGATAACTGGTTCTCACCCTGGCCATCTGAAGATAAGATCCCCAGGTCTAGATGTAGGAATAAGATCTCTGTAGGATCACAAACATGGTTCTACATTCCTCTGGGCTTGAAAGTGAATAATGTGTGTGGATGATATCCTCCTCTTTAATAAGGGGATTCTTCTGGAGGAGTGAACACTCAGATTCATCGGTCTGTTTCTGATGTGCCTGTTTTTGGCTGAAGCGTTCGCCAACAGCGGGATCTTCCTGATTTAACTATTGAAATGAGGTTGGCACACCATGTCTTCTCTCTCTCTCTCTCTCTCTCTCTCTCTCTCTCTCACCCCTCCTACACACTCCTGCAGTGGCTTTCACTTGTGTCATATATGTGGTTTTTCACTCCCACCTGCCCACTGAGTGCTGAGCTGGAGACGCTCTACCATATAATTTACCCTCTCTCTCTCTCTCTCTCTCTCTCTCTCTCTCACACACACACACACACACACACACACATACACAAAATTTTACATTTCCATAGCAACCTTTTAACTAGTCCTCTGAAACAGGTAGGGTCTGGAGAGACAGATGCCAATTACCAGCCGTACATCACTTCACATGAAAGTAATAATAAAGTCATAATATCATCAAAACAGACATCAGGTGACAAAGTAACCGCTGTGTAAACATAAAGCTGTGTGTGTGTGTGTGTGCGTGTGTGCGTGTGTGTGTGTGTGTGCGTGTGTGTGTGTGTGTGTGTGTGTGTGATCCACTATATGAAGGACAGAGTTATATAAACATCCCTGTTATACTTGGAGCCCCTCAGGCAAGAGAGAAAGTGACAAAGAGACAGTAACATTCTCTCTCTCTCTCTCTCTCACTGTCTCTCTCTCTCTCTCTCTCTCTCTCACTCTCTCTCTCTCTCACACTCTGTCTCTCTGTCTCTCTGTCTCACTCTCTCTCTCTCTCTCCCTCTCTCTCTCTGTCTCTCTGTCTTCTCTCTCGCTCCTCTCTCTCTCTCTCTCTCTCTCTCACTTACTCTCTCTCTCTCAGCTCTCACTCTCTCTCTCTCTCGCTCTCTCTCTCACTCACTCTCTCTTTCTCTCTCTCCCTCTTCTCTCTCACTCTCTCTTCTCTCTCACTCACTCACTCATTCGCCATACTGCTCAGCCGACACTAGGCACAGGTGAAGTACACCCTGAACAACTCTCTGAACAACTCACACCTAAGGCCAGTCTGGAACAGCATGTCTTTGGACTGTGGGAGGAATGTAACAGAGGAGAGAAAAGTGCGGAGCTCGGGGTGGGGTGGGTGGTGGGGATTTGTGGTGATGGTGGTGGTGGTGTGTGTCACTTGCAGATGGTGCAGTCCAGTCAGAGAACATGAAGGTTTCGTCTGTATTATAACACATCGGCTTTCGGCACCAGCATCTCGAACCATGAAGAAGTGTAACACGGAATAACACACAAAATAAACAATATATTTTTTTTTATGTTTAGACATTAAGCTTATGTATCAATCAAAGAGCCGGTTTATCACCTCATAAACCTCATAATATTCCTAATAATCTCTTAGTTCAGTGTCTATCAATACCTTCATTTTTTATTAACAGTAAGTAAATAGGGCAGCACGTTGGCGTAGTTGGAAGCACGTTCGCCTCACAGCAAGAAGGTCCTAGGTTCGATTCCTGTGCTCGGGCCATTTCTGCGTGGGGTTTGCATGTTATCCCTGGGTTTCCTCCGGGTACTCCAGCTACCTCCCATAGTCCAAAACATGCACAGTAGGATGATTGGCTGTTCCAAATTAGGTGTGAGTGTGTGTGTGTGAAATGTTGTATGTGTGTCGGCCCTGCAATAGTCTGGCAAGCAGTTCAGGGTGTACCCCACCCTCACTCAGAGCCGGCTGAGATAGGCTCCGGCCTCCCATAGACCCTATTAGGATTAAGCAGTTCGGCAAATGAATGAATGAAAATGGCCGAGCTTTTTGACTCATATGTTGGGTTGGCTCTAATTTTAGCCACTAGAGAGCATCATAGTTTGAGATTTGGGAACTTTAAAGGAAAAGAACTTTATAAACATTAACAATAACACGTGGTTTGGACAAATGAATAGAACATTACTGAACAATTAGATGAACCACTATAGGAAGATGATGTTTTTATGTAAATGGAGGTGGATCGATATGTAAAATATAATTTTTTCTTCATCAATAGGTTTAGATTCTTTATACAATAAACTACCTTCATTTAAATATTTAAAGATGGAAGGTTATTCTCCGTGTGTTTAAACGGTACAAAATTTTTTCTTTTGAAAAGGAAAATCATTATCGCTTGACATCATCTAACGTACTACTTCGGATGTGTGTGACACACTGACCTGTCACGTCCAGCTCGCCCTGGCTCATGTAGAGCACTTCACCCTGCTCCATAACCACGGCAACCTACTAAAATAAGGACGGGAGGACGGGGACAGGAACAAATGAGAAGAAAGAAAGAAAAAAACAGTCACTTTTTTTTTTACACATGGAGAACCAACGAGCACCATGGACAGGAACCAGATTCCACACGTCTGTTCGGCATCCTTGAGGATTTTGCTTCTTGTTGAGTGATTGGAATAGAACATCAAGGATTTCAGTTGGTGTGTGTGTGTGTGTGTGTGTGTGTGTGTGTGGGCACCATTATGGTTGCATCGACTCTTGTACCTTTTGGCCCATAGCAGTGAAGAAGGCTGCGAATCCCGAATGCCTTCGATCCAAAACCATGGGCATTGCACTGTCCAGGTGAGTCCCAAGACATGCCTATTTTTTAATCCAACTACGAATATGCTTAAAATAATAAGAAATGTGGTTAAACAGACCTCTTAGTAGCCCTTTACTGTTTAAGAGAGATGAGTATTACACGATGACGGAGGGCTCGAACCTGGAACGATTTTTGTCGCAGATTCAAAATTGAAGATTTTCTATCTTATCTTATTTTCTATATTCTATTCCTCCATTTCTCTTGTTTAAATCCCTCTATACTGCCCCCTACCCGTAGGTCTGATAAATGCCGTATCGTCTCCTCGACTGGGCTTCGGAGCTCCGTGCAGGGAGAAAACAGCGCCCCCTTTCAGGAGATGAATGGCATTGTCAAGCCGTCTCGCAATGACATCATTCAAGGCACTCAGATAAACAGCGAAGGTTTGCACCATGATGATGTATTATTTGAAAATGTTTTTAGGGATGAGATCGAATAAGAACACGGTGTTCGCAATTAACAGATGGGGCATCCGAAAAAGAAAAAAAAAAGATATGTGGGCCCAGACCGGGATCTTGGGGGACACTACAAAAAGGTTCCCAAAGCAGGAGGCTGAGGTTGAGGAAGTCGCGGAGGCAGATTTGTGTGAAAAGTATAATGACTTTGTAAGTTTTTTAGAGTTTTCAGAAATTTACATAAGGGCTCAATGTACAGTGGTACAAACTTACAAAAACCTATTTTACCTATTTTAGGCCACACCCACTTTGGGTTTAAAGTGTAAATTCTGCCCCAGCTCTAAACCTAACTCCACCCACTGCATAATTTTAAAAGTTTTAGGAAAGTGCGAAAGGGGCTGGAAGCATGGGCTAAATGGGGTCGGGGTGGGGGGTGGGGGGGCGGTCTTGGGCTGTTTAAATAGCATGAACTCTAGTCTTGATTAAAATATATTTGAAAATGGGTGTGGTTTTCACAGACTGTCGGGGTTGGGGAAGGGAGGTTGCCCACCTATGATTAGATGGCATTAATATTTGTTTTGTTTATGACATAGATAAGCACCAAATGGTTGACGCCCTGCAAGGTTCAGTAAGATTTTAACCAGTAGATGGCATTTTGACCCATTAAAGTCAGATCTATGTCTTTCAAAGTAGCAATAGTGTCAAAATCAAATCAAGCATAAAAGTGTTTCATAACAGGACAGTTATATCATTAGGTTAACAACATAAAACCCCCCACACATTAAAGTCTATAGATATTTGTCTTTAAACAGATATAGATTCAGATAATAAAATTTTTGTATTGCACTTCGAGAGTTTTGTATTTCATGATGGTATGCTGTTGGACTGGGCGCCACTGTGGTCACTTTACAGCAAGAAGATCCTGGGTTCGAGCCCCAGGCTTGGTGAGAGAGAGTGTTTCTGTGTGGTGGCTTACTTGTTTGTTCTAAATTGCCCCACATTTGTACGTGAGTGTGAATCATTTGTCTGTGTTAGCCCTGAAATGGACTGGCCAGCTGTTCAGGCTGTACCGTGCCTTGTACCCAGAGTCAGCTGGGATCGGCTCTAGGTTGGACTGGTTGGACTGCAAGAGCACAGGGTCTATGTTCTTGTGTGTGTTTTGTGTTTATATTTGTGGGTCTGTATGTGGGTTTTAGAGGAGCTGTTGGTTCCTGCCCTTCCAGAAAAAGCTGATATAGAGAGAGGCTACGTGACTCCACAGCAGGTGTATAACTTGTTAAACGCTGAAGCTGGTGAGCCAGCACTCCATGACCCATACTACATCCTGATTTTGGATTGTCGCTCTGCAGACAGGTACCACATGCAACACACCCACACACAGATGAACTCAAGCTCGTTTTCCACACATAAGGCTGTGTTGAAGTAGCCCTTACCCACTTATGTACCCAATGTCTTTTGAAACACAGGTATAAGCAGAGTCACCTGGTTACGGCACGTGCAAGCGTAACCGTCATTCACCCAGATCTCGGCTGTTTGATAAGCTGTGTCCAGCTACAGGAGTTTTCCATCATTTTGCTTTATGCAGAGGAAGGACACAGCCCAGGTACCAAGATCTGGATATTACAGGAGTTTGAGTACCATATCCACTGTATCTAGTACAGTATTTAGTCATTTGAGTACCATAATTAAAAATGATATATTAAAAGTCCCAAGGGACCCTGATATTTCATTTCATTATATTTTCAGCACCACTTTATCCTTTATTAGGGTCGCGGGGGAGGCTGGAGCCCAACTGAACTAACTCTGGGTCAAGGCAGGGCACACCCTCAACAGCTCGCCAGACCATCGCAGGGCCAACACATACACAACTATTCACACTCACACCTAGGGGCAATCAGGAATATCCATGCATGTCTTTGAACTGTGGGAGGAAACCGGAGTACTCGGAGGGACATGCAGACACCCTTGTCTGTGAGGCGGAAGGGCTAAACACTATGCTACCAGGCTGCCAGAACATTGATATGACAGTGAATCCTGAAGGTTAAATCAGAGTCCAGTGCACATTAGATATTGTCCTGCTCAAAGACTCTTCAACTCTTCAGTTATTTACCAAGTGTTTTGGATGTGTCAAGCACCAACCTGTACTACACTAGATCTGATAGCCACTGGTGTACAAGGAAGGGTGGCGATGGTGGTGTATTGGTTAGCATGGCACAGCAAGAACATCCTGGGTTCGAGTTCCTGGCTGGTGCAGTGAGGTCCCTGGGCAGTGAGGGTATTTCCTTGTGGTATTTACGTATAGTCCCCGTGCTTGTGTCTGTTCCCTCTGGGTCCTCCGGTTTATATCCACATTCCAAAGTCATGCCCATTAGGCCACGTGGATATTCTCGATTGCCCCCTCGTGTGCATGTGTTGGCCCTGCAATGGACAGTGTACCCTGCCTTCACACAGAGTCGGCTGAGATCGGCCCTAGCCTCCCCGTGACCCTAGAAGGATTAGGTAGTTCAGCAAATTAATGAATGAATGGTATGCAAGGTCACATTGAGCAAGTCATTTTGAGTTGTCAGAATATGCCATGTGATCCATCAGAAGTTCAGCAGTTATGAAATCATGGGACAAAACAATCAAAGCAATTGTAGTTACAATTAATGCATTTTTGACATATCCCAGGAAAGATTGCACAGCTGAAGCCAACAGGTCAGTCTGTTAACAAGGCTCTGTTTTCTTTCTTCTCTTGTTTACAGTAGGCAGCCAAGAGGCACGTGCCGACAGCCCCACGTTGCAGCACTGCTTCTTCCAGTTGAGTGCACTTGGCATGGACCCTGTCATCTTGCTAGGTGGCTACTCCGCCTTCCACTCACTCTACCCCTTCCTGTGTACACCTCGAATGGTCCTGCTCGAGTCTG
The DNA here is from genome assembly GCA_030014195.1 of Neosilurus mollespiculum. NCBI lineage: Eukaryota > Metazoa > Chordata > Actinopteri > Siluriformes > Plotosidae > Neosilurus > Neosilurus mollespiculum. The sequence goes on from JAQMYF010000023.1 coordinate 50,085,299, forward strand.
AGCGCCGACTCCTCACCATCTATCCATCAGAGATACTGGAAGGGGCACTGTACCAAGGTTCTGCCTTGCAAGCGCAGGACTACCGGATCATCAAGAACCTACACATTACACACGTGGTCAATGCCACCGCCGAGATCCCAGATGCCTTCCCCAATGTTCTTCGGTATCTGCGACTCCGCCTTAGCGATGATGCCCAACAGGACCTTCGCCAGGCACTCCCAGAAGCGTCGCATTTCATAGCAGCAGCCCTGAGGGGTTCACCAGGCTCGCCTGGAGGGCGTGTGCTGGTGCACTGCAGCCTGGGAAGGAGCCGTAGCTCGGTGTTGACACTGGGCTTCTTGATGGAACAGCGCCGCTGGTCTCTACTTCATGCCTTTCGTTGGCTCAAAGAGAGGCGTGCTTGTGCGGCACCAAACGCTGGGTTCCTTCGTCAACTTTTAGGATATGAAGAGCAATTGTTTGGAAGGCGCCTTACCTCCCTTGATGACATTCGGCTCTGAAAAAGCGAGGGAGTCATAAGAAACAATGTAGATTGTCGCAGATTTTTGGAAGAATCATATTAAAGGATCAGTTTTAAGGCTCCAGAACTTCACAGGCTCAGGGAAGGTTACAGACTGGTACTTAGCTGATTATATCAAATGTGCAGCATGGAGATTCAACCTCTTGCAGAAGATAGTTCCCTGACTTTGATAAGCTGGCTCAGATATGTTTGGGGTAAAAAACAAACTATGGTTATTATTAAGCTCATAGCTTGCTATTCTTTGTTGAACAAGACAAGAACAAACTCTGGTTGAGTACCAGGTGATTAGCTAACTGTTATACGCTGGAATAACCTCACAAATCAGACACAAATTATATCCTATGTCCTTTTGAAGCTGTTGTAGACCTACACCTAATCAGAAATTGGTTCTCATCCCCAATCCAGAACGTATAGTCTCAACATTTGAGTTATACAAAAGAATGAAATTGAGGCATTTTGCAATCCAAGGCAGTGGGGGATCAATGGACAGGGTTCTGGCCTACTGATCATATGGATGCGAATTTGAATTTCTGTACCACCAAACTGCCACTGTTAGCCTGCCATCTGCCCGACACAACTGTGAGTCTCTTTGGGTGAAAGTGTCTGCCAAAGCAATAAATGTAAATGCAATTGGTGTACATGTAATATCGCTTTTGGCAGAGCATTTCTAAGATTAAAGCCGGCGATATCAGGAATAGAGTAACCAGAAGTAGTGCGTAAAGCTCTGCGGGTTGGATGTTTTAGGGTGGTAGCACCCATCGCTGTGACATCTTCACAGTGTGTAGGTCATATGACAAACTGGAGGGTCATCCTGACAAAGAGACAAGGTGACACAGAGTCTGGCCCCGGGCAGAGCATCGTTAAGTGGTTTATCCCATTACATGGGACACCCCACAATAATATATACTCGACTCGAGCTTGTTGGTGTCTGCAGGTTTCTGTTCCAGCCAAGCAAGAGCTAAACCTGATTCCTCCTAGAGTACTGAATCCCAGACTGTTCAGTGATGTCCTGTGTGGGATCTTCATCTGAAGCAAATTTGAATTAACTGATCAAAACTTTTAAACTTGCGTCTAGAGGAATCAATGGCATTTAAAACTTCAGGGTTTTCCTGCTCTCAAGTCACCGGGTTTGGATTATTAGTGTAGGTTGAAAGTACTGAACATTTTAAAAGCTAGATAGAAGAAACCTTTTAGGACTGTTAAAGAAAACTCATATTCTAGACCAGTAAGTGTTAACGTGGGGTATGGGAACCGCCAGGGATTCATGGGACATAGCCAGTGGATCCATAACTTTTAATGTCACCTTATCAAATCCTTATATTTAGATGTCAGAATGTCCAAGTCAACTCAGCCATAATGTGTATCAGTGGGAATTTGAGGAATAGAAAGTTCCATAGCTCCAAAAAACATCATTTAAAAAAAATGGTAATAATGTTCATGAAATAAACCTGGACTGAGGGGGTCTGTGAAATTGATGTGATAGTTGAAACCACAAAAAGTTTGAGAGCCACTGCTCTAGAACATCTTCAACAATAAAACTGTTGCTGAAAAAAAAAAACCCCCAAACAAACAAAAAAAAAAAAAAAAAAAAAAAGAAAGTACACAATGCCCCCTTCTGGCCTACTGTGATACCACACATCCAAAAAAACCATCATCCTATCTTACAATGTTAAAGAATCCTTTAAAAAATTTTCTGAATCCAGAATATCATTGGGATCATCTCTAAAACCTGATGGAGTCTTCCTTATCCAAATCTGCGTAATCCTGATAACAAACAAACAAACACACAAACCACGGGTGAAACTTAACCTCCCTGGTGGAGGTAAGAAAAACAATTGATAATTTGGCTATGAATACTCTTGGGAAGATCAAGAAAGCCAATCTAGAATAGATCTATATCTTGCTAAGCTATTTTTGGGGTTTCGCGCAACAAAATTTTGAGGTTTATTTATTTATTTATTTATTTTGCCACAGGGGTCTTGCTCTTTCTTTTCATGACTTCTGGAGGACAATAAAAATGGGACAAAGTGAATATTAAAGAATTAGTATAAACTACATAGTTGAGTTTGAAATATTGTATATTTAGGCTAGTAAATAAAATAAAAATGTTGTTATTTTTGTATTGTTATTTTTAGACTGTTGTGTTAGAGTTTGGAATCTGTATTTCTAGTTTCCTAAGTCTGGAACCCGTATAGAGAGGGACAAGAAACTGTATTGTTTCTGGGTGACCATGTTTTTCTTGCTCTGTCTCTCTATGTCCGACAGCAACAACTAGCCAATAGGGTACTACCACAGTCGTAGAGTTCACTGGATAAATCGACTAAGATTACGACACATTACAGTGTATGGACATTGTTTTGAGGAAGGTAAACATTTATTATAAGACTTATTCTAAGACTAAAACTCATCGCATTCTCATCGGCGAATGTTGCACAAACAGGCTCTGAAGGCCCTGAACAGTCCGTACATCTCGCGAGAAGGTCACGAAGTGAAAAGCGTTTTGCTTGCAAATTACTAGCTGTTTGTTCGCAAGTTCTTCCATGTGGCAGACAAAACGCGACTGATTCATGACAAGAGATACAATTTTTTTCGCCAAACATCCGCAAACCGATCGTAAAATTACTCACAACCCAGTCACAAAAATTGTCACACAACCTTCTCGTGACTTTCGCGCGAAATACATCTTTAAGCTGCGAAATATTTGCCTGCATGTGGAGTCGCAAAACATTCAAAACTCGCAGGAAAAAATACATTTTCAGATCATCAGTCGCCGTTCTGTTGCACCTCAAGTGTGAACACCGCCTAAATCACAACACACCGTCATGAACATGACCGTGTCCCTGTCCGAACAGGAAACGCCTAATGTGGTGGGAATCTTAGAGGGATTTAGTTTAATATAATGTATAGTATATATTGTTATAGTGTAAGTCTACTCACCTTTTATAGTAGGGAAAAAAAATACACCTGAGATCCCAGCATGAATTCAGTGGATGCTCCGTACTGCTGAAAATCTTGCGCTGTCGTGTCAAGGAGCGCGAGTTTGACGCGTGAGTGAGATTTTATGATGTAACCATACAGGTTTTCGTCCTTCTCTATACTGGTCCCAGCCGAATTACACCAAAGAACAAAACCTGACATCCTCTTCTGTTTTACTCATTTGCTCACTTACTCAATCACTTATTTGTCGAACCGCTTAATCTAATTAGGGTCGTGGGGAGACTGGAATCTCAGAAGACTGTGGGTGAGGGTGGGGTACACCTGAACAGCTCACCAGACCATTGCAGGGCCAACAGACACACAAGCATTCACACTCACACCTAGGGGCAATTTAGAACAGCCAGTTCACCTAATGTGGATGATTTTGGATTGTGGGAGAAAACCGTAGTACCCAGAACATGCAAACTCCGCACAGAAACACCCCTGCCCTGAAACACAGGTTATTCTTGCTATGAGGCGGACATGCTAACCATGCCGCCATGTTTGAGTCATTTACCGAAACCAAAATAATATTTAGCATATTAGCATGTTCATTCATTCATTCATTCATTCATTTTCTAAGCCGCTTAATCCTAATTAGGGTCGCGTGGAGGCCGGCACCCACCTCAGCCGACTTTGGGTGAAGGCGGGGTACAACCTTAACAGCCTGCCAGGCTACTGCAGGGCTAGCACACATAAAATCATTCACACTCACACTCACACCTAGGGGCAATTTGGGACAGCCAATCATCCTACTGTGCATGTTTTTGGACTGTGGGGGGAAACCGGAGTACCCGGAGGAAACCCACGCAAGCACAGAGAGAACGTGCAAACTCCATACAGAAACGCCTCTGAGCCAGGGATTCGAACCCAGGACCTTCTTGCTGTGAGGCGGACATGCTAACCACTCTGCGTACCCAGTGAGTCGTAGGATTAAGTGGTTGGGCAAATGAGTGATTAAAAATGTATTAATATTATTATTATTATATAAACAATTTACACATTCAAATAATTCGATTATCTGTGGATCGTGCAGCGAGCATGTTGTATACATATTTTATACTGATTTATTGTCACTGCTTGGTTGTAAAAAACACAATGTAATAAAATGTACTTTTATTTTACCTCGGTTTCTCTTTTATTTGTTGAATCTGTTGTTTGAATTCTGTGTGAAAACCCATGATGCCTCACAAGCAAACAAGAAAAGCACACAGTCGTTAAAATTCTTCAGCGTCTCCAACTACACATCAGAGTAACGACGTGTCTCGGTGTGTGGGAAGTCAAAACGTCTGCGAGTGATCTAAACGGAGAGGCTTGGCTCTAGGGATAGACCCTAATTATAGACCTGCTTTGTAAGAGAAGATGTAAATTAGAGAGGAAGAAAGTGAAAGAGAGACGGAGAAACCTGTCAAGAGCTGATTACCTCCATAATTATTAAAAATCTCCTTCAGTAGAGACTACAAAAAAACTAACAAACAGATGAATGCAGTAGGGCGCAGTGGTTAGCACGTCCGCTTCGCAGCAAGAAGGTCCTGGGTTCGAGTCCCGTGCTCGGCGAGGACATTTCTGCGTGAAGTTTGCATGTCCTCCCCATGCTTGCGTGGGTTTCTTCTAGGTACTCCGATTTTCTTACAAAGTCCAAAGACATGCCCATTAGACTAACTGGCTGCTCCAAATTGACCCTAGGTGTGAGTGTGAATGCCTGTATGTGTGTGTGTGTGTGTGTGTGTGTGTGTGTTTTGCCCTGTGGAGGCCTGGTGAGCTGTTCAGGGTGGACCCCACCTTCACCCAGAGCCGGTCACCCCCGCGACCCTAGTAGGATTAAGCGGTTCAGCAAATAAGTGAGTGAGAGTAAAATGGATTGGTGACTTTAATGAACGAGTGTGTGTGTGTGTGTGTGTGTGTGTGTGTGTGTGTGTTTTGACCTAATGTGCATGTCTTTGGATCATCGGAGGAAACCAGAGTACACAGAGGAAACCCAGAGGCAGTGATATCCACTGAGACACCGTGTCACTGATATAATTTGTTTAATATGGAAAAAAGCAATGCTGTGTTTACGGTCGATGCTGTGAGCAGCCACATGACATCACTAGATGAAGATGGTCTGTAGTTTTTCTTTACGTTTTTCCCAGTCAGTGGTTGGAAATTCAGAGTCAGAATCTTTAGTGGAAAACAGAAACTGCTGCAAATAAAACAAGTGTTGCTTAAAGACCTGTGGTTTACTAAAAAACTTCTAAAAAGAAGTAGTTACTATCTAGGATAAGAGCACGTGGAGACGGCAAACCCAAATCTTTCTATCGCACATTTTTTGCTGTTTTTCTTCCATAAAAAAAGATGTTACTTATTTTATTAACAGACCTGTGAGAGGGCCTTTTGTCTGTGTGGATTCTGAAATTTAAAAAAACAAACAAAAAAACCCAAAACAATGATAAAGAATTCTTTAAAAAATTCCGGATCCAAAATTTGATGCAAATTCCAAGCCTACACATTACATTTTGCAAATTATAGAAACTACGCAGTGCCCCCTGCTGGGCCTGCTATAAAATGACACTTCAAAAAAAAAAAAATCACCCCATCTCACAATGTTAAACAATTTTTTAAAATGTCCTGGATCCAAAACTTGATCTGGATCATTTCTAAAATCTAATGGAGTCTTCCTTGCCCAATACACCAGCTCTGGCATTTATATTTCATCTTATTGCATTTATACTTCATTTTATATATATTTCTGTATGCTATATTTTATTTCTATTTTATTTTATATATTTTTATTTTTATTGTATATATATATTTTTTTCTTTCATTTTTTAATTGTTTACATTTTATATTTATATTGACCTTAACTATAAAGTCCCTTAAATAGTTATTGTTATTGTTCTTTTCTTCTTGATATTGATAGTTTTTATTCTTCAATTTCTAGGATGGTCGTACTAAGCATTTCACTACATATTGTACTGTGTATGATTTTGTACGTGACAAATAAAATTGAAATTGAATTTGAATTTGGTAGAAATTCCACAAAAATCCTATCATAACTTTTTGTGTGATCTTGCTAACAAGCACACAAACCAAGTGTAACCCCCCCCCTGGAACTCCTTAGTGTGGAGGTAAATATAAGGATTTTAAATGTAATTATCACATGGGCGGCACTGTGGTGTGGAGGGTAGCACGTGGCCTTCACAGCAAGAAGGTCCTGGGTTCGAACCCTTAGCTTGCTGAGGGCATTTCTGTATTGAGTTGTTCTCCCTGTACTCGAGTGGCTTTCCTTCGCATTAGGTTTATTGGATGCTCTCAGTTGCCCCCAGGTGTGAGGGTATGTGAGCCCTGCGATGGTCTGGGAAGTTGTGTATACTGCCTTCTCCCAGGGTCGGCTGAGATAGGCTCTAGCCACCCCGTGACCCTAGTGAGAGTAAGCAGTTGAGCAGGAATGGGAAATCTCAGGATATAATAAATGATACTGTCTCTAAGGAATAAATTTAGCCCTGTAGCTTATATATCTTTCAGTTTGATGAATATTTGTTATAATTTAATTTTGATGATGTTCATGAAAGCAATCTGTTCCTTCAACTCCAAAAAAAACAAACAAAACAAAACAAAAAAAAACCCAAACAACTCCCCACCTATTACCTAAAAGATATATCTCTGGGTTTGTGACTCGTGTGACTCGAATCATTCGACTCACTAAAGCGCGCGTATGTTTGAAAGAATCGGATCGGTGAGTCGGTTCCTTGACTGATGAACCGCCCATGGACGGGTGTGTGAGTCTCGGCACGTATCACAGAGGAGTCGCTCCAGCAGGCGGCGAGTGGGGCAGAGGAAGCAGCAGCTGCCGGATAAAACCACACTCAAAACCGGAGAGAGGAGATAAGACCTTCAGGGAGTCGAGTGGAGGAACCGAGAGATCTCAATCAGTGCAGCTCGGAATCCGGGTTTCTTCCAGTGCATGTGGGGTGACTGACAGCGTGGAAAGGTAAGGGTTCGATTCATGAGTCAGGAGACAGGGATCTCACGGATGGGGTGTTGCTTTTATTCTGGTGCAGATGGAGAGGTCGAACCTGTAACCCTGTATCACTATAACCCTCTAACACTGTAACCCTGTAACCCTCTATCACTGTAACCCTCTAAAACTGTAACCATGTATCACTGTAACCCTCTAACCCTGTAACCCTCTATCACTGTAACCCTCAAAAACTGTAACCATGTATCACTGTAACCCTCTAAAACTGTAACCATGTATCACTGTAACCCTCTAACACTGTAACCCTCTATCACTGTAACCCTCTAAAACTGTAACCATGTATCACTGTAACCCTCTAACACGGTAACCCTGTAACCCTCTATCACTGTAACCCTCTAAAACTGTAACCATGTATCACAGTAACCCTCTAACACTGTAACCATGTAACACTGTAACCCTCTAAAACTGTAACACTGTAACCTTCTAACCCTGTATCACTGTAACCCTGTATCACTGTAACCATGTAACCCTGGAACACTGTATCATCACTGTATCACTGCTGGTGTTGAACTGAGTGTGTGCGTAGTTTCTGTTTCATTCTGTCTGGATTCAGTGGAAAGACTCAGTGAGTGCGTTTCCTGGGATTGTCGGGTGTAGGAGGGAATGGAGAAGGTGAAAAGGTTCTCTTCAGGTATGAGCCATGCAGGAATGACTGTGGGATTCATCTTTATTCTTCTCATCTAAGTTTTTTCCCCCCCATGCACAAAAAAATCTCAGCAATTCTCAACACTCCCCCTGGTGCGCATCTCGTATTTTTTTTTTGTTTTTTTTGCATGTCGGGACAAGGCTGCCATTCCCAGAATGTTCTCGAAGAAACATCCTAAAGTGCTCAGCTGCCTGCGCTCGTGCCAGCGGATACCCGGTCTCGCGCATGGCATTCCCCATCTACACTCCTTCTCCTCTTCCATATCAGTTCCGACCACGTGTCCCCCCCCCGCCCCCTTTTTTATTAACCATCTCAGCCTCCTGTAGAGTAAATCTGAAATTGGAAATGTGTTTCCTGGAGCAGGGGAAAGGAGGAGTCAGGGCTGGAGGGAGGGAGGGAGAGAGAGAGAGAGAGGGATGAACACGTGGCAGTGAAACTCACTCAGGGATGATCCCGGGTCTCCATGCAGGACCGGCGGTTCGTCACGAACGCACATCTGGGCTGATGTTGCATGACGTGACGTCTTTTTTTTTTGCATGGGGAGATGATAAAATAATAAAACACAATCAGAGCAGCAGATATTTTCCCAAACATGCCATTACATTTAGTAAACACACCCCCCCCCCCCCCAAATGATTTTTTTTTTTTTGGGTCATTAAAAACAAGGAATTTTTGGAGTATTTTTCCCTCCATAAAGATCAAAGACTCAGTGAATTAAAGAATCACAGAATGGAATAATTTATTTAAAGGTGCGGCGTCGTGGTTGGCTGGAGAAAATAATAGTATATATAACAATAAAGGTGTTATCAAACAAAACATCGCCGTGTATTTAAATGAAGTAAATTTGCTTTATGAAGACGAGCAGACATGAATTTGGTTCATACAGTCTCTGAAGTGTTCAGTCCTACAAGATTTCAAAAAGTTCATGTTGCAATCTATTTCTATCTGCTCCATGTTAGTTTCGAAAATGTTCAATTCCTTTTGATTTGTAGGTTTAAAGGTTTTTTTTTTATAAATATAGATGATTATATTGGACCTTTTTTTTTTTTTAAAAGCAGTTGGGTTTGGGTAAAATTCATGACTGCTCATTTAACTAATGAACTTATTATATATTATGATATGATATATGATTTTTCTGAGGGATAATCAGAGCTTCATGAATTAATTTTGAAATGGATTTTTTTTTGTTTAGTCAAAAAATTAATAAATTAAAAGTATGTTTGTCTAAACACAAAAACCTTCCAGCATCTTACACCAGCATTTCCACTGACAGTGAAAACGAGTTTATTAGCCAAAAAAAGAAAGAAAGAAAAACTCTTTTGTCATGTCATCATTATTTATTATTTAATTGTTTAAAAAAATTCAAATTGTTTAAATCCATTACATCTTTTTTAAGCCTTAAAAAGCTAAACTGTGTGAGATTCCAAGATTTTTTTCAGGGTTATGATTATTTGTCATTTTTTGTTTTTATGTTGGAGTTAATTATTCTTTAATTTATATTTCATTGTTTAAAAAAACAAAGAAAGAAAAAGTTTGTGAACCCTCCAAGTCTAAATAAAAATTTAGTCTAAACTAAATTTAATATTTTCCAGCTTAAAATAAAATATAAGGTCAGATTAGAGTCAAGATGACGGTTCATTTAAATCAGATTGACTGCATTAGAAGCATCTGGAGTTATTACACTATCAGACTGAACCATGTTTTATTTAGGTTTTAACATTGTTTACGCCAATTTTGTGTTTCTCTTTCTGTCAGTCACAGAGAAGGGGGTGTGGCTTATCACTGATGCTGAATTACATTATATTGCATCATGCTATATATAATTTTACATTTAGAAACAGGCTCACATTATATTTTAATGATTTATTCACTATTACTGGTCAAAGTTTTTGCGGACTGCAAGCATGTAATACAGATGGAGAGCAGATTTGTTGTGACCTCTCTGTCACACCGTGTGTGTGTGTGTGTGTGTGTGTGTTTAACACATTTGTTGAACCATTCTTTCACTCTCCTCCTTCATGTGGCTTTGTGAACTCGTGCACACACACACACACACACACACACACACACACACACACACATCTGTTTTGTTTCAGGCACACAGAGTACATTCTTGGAAGTTTACATACTACACACACCCCCACACCCACACCCACACACACACTTACATTTATGGCATTTAGCAGGCACTCTTATCCAGATTCTTTTACCCAATTGATGGTTAAGGGCCTTGCTCAGGGGCCCAACAGTAGCAGCTTGATAATACTGGAGATCGAACTGGGGATTGAACCCCCAACCTTCGTATCAGTAAACCAGAGCCTTAACCACTGAGGACCCCCCCTGCGCTTACACACACACACACACACACACACACACACACAGTAGCATGTTTTTAGAAGTGTATATTTATGTTCCTGACTTTCCAGTACTCTGTGTGTGTGTATGTGTGTGTGTGTGAATGTTTCTGACACTACTGTATTGTGTTTATTGTACATACAGTAGAGATTTAGTTATGTATCGTGATTCCTTTGTATCACCACACTGTCCCAGAATAGATGTTTTGGGGTTTTTTTCATTGTGCTGTTTAAATGTTGTGTAGGTAATGTATGAATGCTATATGACTTCTGTATGGCTTCTATATAACTCTGGTATAAATGCTGTATGACTTTTCTTTGACTTCTGTATGAACGGTGTTTGACTCCTGTATCAATGCTGTATGTATGCTATATGACCTCTTTAACTTCTCTTTGACTCCCGTATGAATTATGTATGGATGCTGTTTGACTTCTCTTTGACTCCTGTATGAATTATGTATGGATGCTGTTTGACTTCTCTTTGAC
>JAQMYF010000023.1:50117063-50137302 GCA_030014195.1 Neosilurus mollespiculum
GGGGTGTCACGTGACCCGTCAGTATTAATGGACAGCTGTGCCGGTGCGCGCGTGGCCAGTCGGACAGACAGCGGGAGTGAGAGAGAGAGAAAAGATCAAGAAGGAGCGAACAGGGAAAATACCTTCAGACCCCCGAGAAGGTTGAAAAGCTGTTAAAGAGAAAATCTAGGAGGAAAAAACCACCTGTTTTAAAGCAGCAGATACCAGATAGCAGGAGACACGTGAGCGCGCGCGCGTAGCGGTGGGTAACGACATGATTGAGATGGAGAACTCGGTTCCGTACGATAACGGCTTCTATCAGGACGAGTACATGATGCAGGAGGACGAGTGGGACCGGGACCTGCTACTGGACCCAGCCTGGGAAAAACAGCAGCGCAAGGTGACCCTCCAGTGCGCATTATTCCATCACAGCCCTGTAATTAATTACCCCTGGGGGAGGGGGAGGGGGGAGGGGGGGTACCATGTACCCTTCTACATGCTGTACCTTAAATATACAGTGGGGTCTAAGACCTCATTAGAAACTGGGATGTTTCCCCCCAGGGAGCAAATAGAGAGTTCGGGAATTTTTGTGAGATTTAAAACTAAAGAATGGAAGTGTGGGCGACATGCTTAGCACCTCCGCCTCACAGCAAGAAGGTCCTGGGTTCGAGTCCCGGGCGTTTACATGTTCTCCCTGTGCTTGCGTGGGTTTCCTCCGGGTACTCCGGTTTCCACCCTCAGTTCAAAAACATGCACTGTAGGCTGATTGGCGGTTCCAAATCACCCCTAGGTGTGTGTGTGGGGGTTGGCCCTGCGATGAGCTGTTCAGGGTGTACCCTGCCTTCACCCACCCAGATTCGGCTGAGATGGGCGCCAGCCTCCCTACGACCCTAATTAGGATTAGAAAACAAATGAATGAATGAAAATGTAAATTTTCAATATCGTGAATTTGGAGCTTATAATCCAGAATTCTGTACTATTTCTAAGCCCCTGTATTAAATGTTTGATATTTATTAACCATTTCAATGGCTTTGGTCTGAAGGTCTCCTTTCTCCATGTATCCAGGGGTTTTAATCTAAAATACATCATAAGGTTTTGCCTTCCATTGAAACTCGAGTGAATTTAAAGCAAAAAGTTTGCGAACAAAACAAATCAAACTCTGAAATTTATTCATTTGCCAAACCGTTTAATCCTACTAGGGTCACAGGGAGGCTGGAACCTGTCCCATCCATGTCTGGGTCAAGGTACACCCTGAACATATCGCCAGTTCATCACAGGACCGACACACAACACCATTCACATTCACACTCACACCAAGAAACAACTTAGCACAGCCAATTAGCCTAATCGGCATGTCTTTGAATTGTGGGAGGAAACCGGAGTACCCGGAGGAAACCCTCAAACACTGTTAGTACATGCAGACTCCACACAACCTACTTGTGTTAGGCGGACGTGCTAATCGCTATGCCGCTCACTCTGAAACCTGGGTTAATCATTTACAGGGTTTTCTTTTCAAGGATGCGAAGGAAGCGTTTTCTCCAGCCCTCTCAGACTCAGCACTCCGCCGTGTATCTTTTACGTGGATGTCCCTTAACGCTTCACTCTATTTATTCGGTCCAATTACTGGATGGACTTAACCTACAGACTTCCAGGTGATAAATACAAGTTACAACAGATTACATCAAGGAGATATTTCTCTAGGTGGGTTTCCACTGAAATTTAGGAGAGACACGGTGGCGTACTGCTTGGCATTTACGCCTCACCGCAAGTAGGTCCATCCTGGACTCACGTCCCGTTATTGGCGAGGTCGTTTGTGTGTGGAGTTTGTATATTCTCCCCGTACTTGCATGGGTTTCCTCTGGGTACGCCGGTTTCCTTCCACAGTCCAAAACCATGCACAGTAGGCTAATTGGATCTTCTCAATTGCCCCTAGGTTTCCACAGATTGATGTTATGTGAATAAAGCCGGGGTTTCTTCTCTTGTGATCATGTCGTTCCAGTGAAACATGGTGAGAGATCTCCAGCACCTCTTGCGTGTTGACATGATGGTTTCAAGTGCATCGTTATGATGTCATGTGACTTAAATGTAAATGAACCGTGTTTTCATTAGGGTTTTTTTTTTTTTTTTTGGATAAATATTGCTTTGTTGTTGCAGTTGTTTCCCTGAAAATTCGCAATATAGTTCCTTTACTTTCAGATCGCAGGTTAATGAACACCCAACAATTTCCCCACAATCCCCTTTAATGAGCATTTCAATCTAGATTAGATTAACAGAATATTCTGACGGTGGTGCAGTGATTAGCACGTTCGCCTCACAGCAAGAAGGTCCTGGGTTCGATTCCCGGGCTCGGGGCGTTTCTGTGTGGAGTTTGCATGTTCTCCTCGTGCTTGCAGGAATTTCCTCCAGGTACTCCAGTTTCCTCCGACAGTCCAAAAACATGCACAGTAGGCTGATTGACTGTTTCAAATTGCCTGTAGGTGTGGATTAGGAAATTGGTATGAAGCGGTTTAGAAAAAATGAATGAATGCATGAACATTGACGGTACTACAACAGCAACAAGGAGAAAAACAATTTATTAAGTGGAAACTAAAAGAACTCCTGGGATTAAAGTTCAACAAACACTGCAATTTAGCTAGTAAAATAAAAAGCCGTTATAAACAGGTAAGAAGCTAGTACTTTGCTAACCGTATACCAAAAAGCTCACTATGTAAAGCTAACTATATATATATATATATATATATATATATATATATATAGTATATTTTTTTCACTAATGTATAAAACCACCTTTATACCACCTTTCTCCTTTGGCTCCAGTTCGAAGATGAAGCCAAACCTGAGCTGTTGCTAAACCGAAAACCTTTAGCGTCACTTATTTGTTATCTACGCTAGCCTCATAGTTTTGTTGCTAGCACAAAAGCTAATAAAAAAAGTCTCTGTATTTAATGGAAATTTGTATTTCTTATTTAGTGGTTTCTGATAATATTATAGACTGTGGTTTTATTTACAAAAAAAATTAAATAAATTAAAAGGTATTTAACAATTGTTTGCCGAAGGCGAGGTGAATATTTGCGAATAGTCCCAAGAAAACTGAACCCAAGACAGAATCAGGCTGCCGATCCTCACTGAGATTCAGGCATGTGATAGTTTTAGTATTACTACATGGGAACATAAGAAAGGTTGTCGGGATGTCAGTGGGGGGGGGGGTGTCACTAAATTGAATAGTACCATTGATGTTCTGTCTTGGGGACTATTCAATTCGGCAACATCCACTGAGCCTGAGGCGCATAATTGTTTTTGTATATACTACACAGGAGCATAAGTTAAAAAAAGCAAACTTTATTGTTTATTCCTTACGTTTTTAAAACATTATAACAGAGTGAAGGGCTGCTCTGCGATGGCCCGGTGAGCTGTCCGGGGTGTACCCTGCCCGAGTTTGCCCGAGTTGGCTGGGATGGGCGCCAGGCTCAGGCAAATGAATGAATGAATGAAGGAATGCTTTATAAAATGGATGTATGGATTGGGGTGAATGGTCGTGTAACACTCTCTTTAACTCTATTCAAGAGTTATAATATAAACTAAACGAAGACATAAAGCGACGTAAACTAAAATGGGATTTTTTATAGTAATTTAACCATGACGGAAGCGGGTCAGGTGAGCTCTGTGCTTCAAGTCAAACTAAACGCTGTGTAGCTAACAGAGCCTGTTTAGCCGTCTCGTTCAGAGCTTAGTATATACAGTATGAAATAAAGGTTTTAATATGTACTGCTCAGAAGCACAAGAAGAAGAAATCAAAACTGAGACTTTTATAGTTTATTTCTATATTTATTACAGAACACAGCCTGGAACTATCCCTTCTCCCAGATCGCTGTGATTAAAATAGAGAGCAATTGTGTGGAAAACCACCCAATCTGGCATCATTGCTAACAATAGTGGCACTTGGAGAGGCTGAGGCGCTCGGTATGTGCTTGCTGTCAACAGATGGCTTCTGACACATGATGACGTGCTCAGGATTAGCCAGGATGCTGAGGCTAATTTTAAACTCCAGGACCAGCAGGCTGTACGGGTTTAATCCGATGTCCTTGGCGAGGAATTCCTTTGTTTGGAACAATCGCTGCGTGGTGGAGTGGGGGAGCTTGTGCTTTAACTAGGACGTTTATTAGTTTATGGCACGCAAATTCTCTGTAGATTCATCTGTTCTATTTACAGCACACTTTAATGTAGAGTATTTTTATTTCTTTTACTCGAAGTAGTGTCTCATTTTAAAATTTCTTGTGATATGCTGTCATTTCCACCATGGTTTCACGCAGGTCCGTTGTAGAATTCTTGATTCTGATTGGTTCAACTGGATTTTGGGGTTAACCACTGCTTGGTATAATATGTTCACTTCTTCCCACCACTTCATCAAGAGTTTATAACCAATCGGAATTGAGAATTCAACAGTGCTGTGCTCAGGAAGAAACCCACAGACCAGTGAGCCTGCCAGTCAGAAGTCTTCTCCATGATCTCCATGTCACTTGCCTTTCACATCACACCACACCACACTGTTCACGCTTCAATAAACCAGCATGCTACGTTCTCCCTGTGGATGAATGAAATTCTTTCCCATCCAGTCTGAGTCTCCGGGTCACGGCCAGCTTCCACATCCATGTCCCCGTCCCTGTCCCCGTCCTGCACACTCGAATCCACAGCTCTCTTATCAACACACCCTGCCAACAAGCTAATTTTACTGCTTTACCTCGGCAGGAATGCGTTCTGGACTGCACCGTTAAAGCTTTGATCTCCGTGCTGACTAAACCACGTCCAGTACTGCTTTTAACGGCTTAAAGCTGGGCCATGCTCTCTACTTCTTTTTCTCTCTCTGTGTTTTGCTATTGATTTCAATAGACTGTGAGTAGCTAAAAGCTAGGCTAATTAAAGTGTAGAATAAATAATAGCATACAGGGTACCTCCACTATGCAGCATGGATAATGACATAAATAGGCCCTGTAAGGGTACTGGGCTTAATTACCCATGTGCTTGTTGTACGATATGGTATGTGGATGTCACCAAATCTGGTACTCGGGTAGGGTAGTGCCCCCACCAAGTTTGGTAAAAGTCCGTACATGGGTGTGGCCAGAACTGTCCACTGACAAAACTCTGATTCGGATGGTGGCGTTAAGAAGTGGTGAACACAACAGGGCAGCTAACCAATCACAGGACAGGGCCAGAGACAGGCCCAAAACTGAAATAAAGTCACACATGTCATTGCAAAAAGCAATGAGGAAACCAGAGTACCAGGAGGAAACCCATACAGGCACGGGGGGGAACATGCAAACTGCACACAGAAATGCCCTCGTCTGGGAATCGAACCCAGGACCTTCTTCCTTCCTTCCTTCCTTCCTTCCTTCCTTTGTGGCCGCCCTCCAGATGGCAGACGCTGGTACGGTTCCATTATAATGGAGTAATAAAAACAGAATTAATTGGTCGAAAGAATCTAAACTACAAACTATTTAGCAATTCAACTACAATCGAATACACCCATTTAATCTTTGGCCTTTGGGGTGTAGTGGTTAGCATGTCGGCCTCACAGCAAGAAGGTCCTGGGTTTGGGTCCCTGGCTCGGTGAGGGCGTTTCTGTGTGGAGTTTGCACGTTTTCCCTGTGCTTGCATGGGTTTCTTCTGGGTACGCCAGTTTCCTTCCACAATCCAGACATGCACATTAGGCTAAATGGCTGTTCCAAATTTCCCCTAGGTGTGAGTGTGAATGGTTTTGTGTGTGTGTGTGTGTGTGTAAGTGTGTGTGTTGGTCCTGTGATGGAATGGCAAGCTTTTCAGTGTGTACCCTGCATTTGCCCAAAGTTGGCTGAGATAGGCTCCAGCCTCCCTGTGACCCTAGTAGGATAAAGTGGTTTATTGAACGAATGAATGAATGAACGAATGAATGAATGGTGTCTTAGTGGTTAAGGCAATGGGTTACTGATCCGAAGGTCAGCAGTTCAATCGCCACTATCACCACTGTTGGGCCCTTGAGCGAGGCCCTTAACTCTCAATTGCTCAGTTGTATAAAAATGATAATTGTAAGTTGCTCTGGATAAGAGCGTCTGCCAAATGCTGTAAATGTTAATGTGTATGAATAACAGACACGGAACCCATAAATACACATGGCGCTTATACGTAAGGAGGAGAAGGTCAGGTATTACTGGAGAGCAGGTCAGAAAGTCTGACACGTTCCTGGAATCACAAAAAGAAATCCTGGGCATCGCGTCAGAGGAAAGTCTGTGGCTGATTTATGGTGTGTGATCCTACACCAGACCGGTGTGTGATCCAGAGGGATGACGTTGGATGGCTAAACAGTAATCGTATACCTTCTGAGGAACACATCAACAGTCAGCGACACAATCGTTCATGCCGCACAATAAATCATTTGTTATTGCAATATTTAATCACAAGGTATAAAGAATACAAAAGGTTTGGTAGAGGTTTGCGATCTCCAAGTGCTCTGGTTTAACATTATGGAATGATGGTTCATCCTTTAACAAACATCTCATGTCTTTTTCTGTAAGGAGATGGTTGTTTTTTTTTTCAGTAACTTGAAATGTTTGTTTTATTAACTTTAAAAGTGGAAAATGTAGAGATTGTTGATGGAATTACTGCTTACAGCTGCTTTAACATTGAACCTGCAGCACTTCAAAGTTACTTATGAGAAGCTTTTTAAGGTTCCACACAAAGAACAACCAGAAAACCCTTAAAATTTAAGACATTTACATTTATGGGTTTTGGTAGACGCCTTTATCCAGAGCGACTTACATTGACCATTTCTTATATATTTTTTATATTGAGGGCTAAGGGCCTTGCTCAAGGGCCCCACAATGGCAGCTTGGTGATACTGGTGCTTGAACCTCTCAACTGGGGCTTGACTGTAGGATCACAAACCCAGAGCCTCAACCCCTGAGCCACCACTGAGACACTGATTGTAATTAAACAGATTTTTAAAAATAAAATTAATTTCAGTGAATATCTCCACAATCTGCTACCAATCTCTCGTGTGTGTGGGCAAAAAATTTAATCTGGTATCCGTACCTAGCATTGGCCCTGTTGAAGAGAAATGAATGACTCTGAGTGAGCGATACAACACTATTCCAGCCAATCAGCAACAGGAGGCATTTGTGCTCATATACAGGACCCTGTTGCTGATTGGCTGGAAGAGAAATTGGTGTGTAACTGTTATTGTGGTTGCCTTGACAAAATGTATTTATTTATTTATTTGTTTATTTTTGGGGGGGCAGGGGCGGAGCTTCTGAAAGACTACTGAATGGAGGTGTATGCTTGTTTGGCTGTTACGTTCACAATTAATGCAATACACAATTCAGTGACTTTGATTTGTAGATGTTTGAGATCTTGTGTGTGTGTGTGTGTGTGTGTCAGACATTCACTGCCTGGTGTAACTCCCACCTTCGAAAGGCTGGCGTACAGATTGAGAACATCGAGGAAGACTTTAGGAATGGCCTCAAACTCATGCTACTGCTTGAAGTTATCTCAGGTACACACACACACACACACACACACACACACACACACACACACACACGAAATTAGTCTGAAATGAACCAACTGCTGTATGTTTTTGTTCTCATGCTCGGTGTGTGTTTCCTGTGTTTGTTGTTTTCTCGTTGTAGGTGAGCGGTTACCCAAACCTGACAGAGGGAAAATGCGCTTTCACAAAATCGCCAACGTCAACAAAGCCCTCGATTACATCACCAGTAAAGGAGTCAAGCTCGTCTCCATCGGCGCCGAAGGTGTGCTCACTGATTTGTCAGTATTGGTGTGACCATACATATTCCATAATACTAGATTAGCCATTGGCAGCTTTGTGACGCCATATTGGAAGTGTGTAAGGGTTAGGGGTAGTCCTCACTTTGGCTGTGTGGGGCTCTGGGTAGCTGGCACAAACACGACTCAAACACTGCCCGCTCGTCACGTTGTTTACATTCTGGATTTAGCTTTCGACATTGAATACTGAGAGTAAACAGCAAACGCGTTGAATGTGTCCTTCTTCAAGAAAATAAATGTTTACTTTTGTGGCACAGGAGAAAAAAACGGGGGGAGATAAAATGCAGTCAGTGCAAAAGATTCGTTTCTGATGTTTTCTTATTTGATAGTGTGACATAGAGCAACAGGTTGCCCCCCCGGGTATAATAAAGATAGATATACTGTACTGTACATATTATAAAAGGAGTGGGATTTGTAATATCCGCAGTGCACCATATCTGTTCTGGATACAGTGAGTGCGTATTGACGTGCTACTGTATGTGTACAGAAATCGTAGACGGGAACGTGAAGATGACTCTCGGAATGATCTGGACCATCATCCTGAGATTTGCCATTCAGGACATCTCTGTAGAAGGTATGGAATTTTGAAAATCTCTCAAACCAGAAGGCTCTAACAGAATGGATGCGAGCATGAATGGTGGATGTTTGGAATAGCCAATTAGCTTACTGGGTATGTCTTTGGACTGCGGGAGTGGGAGTGGTTAGCATGTCCGCCTCACAGCAAGAAGGTCCTGGGTTCCAGTCCCGGGCTCGGGGCGTTTCTGTGTGCATGTTCTTGGCTGTGTTTGAGTGGGTTTCCTCCAGGTACTCAGACTTAACTGGCTGTTCCAAATTGCCCATAGGTGTGAGTGTGAGTGTGAATGGTTTTGTGTGTGTGTGTGTGTTGATCTGCGATGGTCTGGCGAGCTGTCCGGGGTGTACCCCGCCTTCGCCCCATGTCGGTTGTGATAGACTACAGCCTCCCTGTGATCCTAGTAGGATTATTCGCTTTGGCGAATAAGGCAGAGAGATCTCTGTCACGTCCGCGCCTATCACTCCTCCCGACTCCCACACACTTCGGCCACCATCTCCTGAGTTCTAATCAGTTTCACCTGCACCTTGTTTCCTCTCACTGATTAGGACACACATACAAACTTCCGCTAGACTCACCTCCTCGTCTAGCCTCGTTAGAGCTGCGCGATCCTTCTATCTGCTATTTGCTTGACTCTCTCTCTCTCTCTCTCTCTCTCTCTCTCTCTCTCTCTCTCTCTCTCTCTCTCTCTCTCTCCCCTTATCTCTTCCTGTTTCCTCATTTAGTTCTCCCGTGTTCGGTTTTTGTTCTTCAGCCCCTCGTGGCTTGTTCCTTTTCAGTTAGTTGTGTTTAGTTTCTTTTCTTTGGCCCACCGAGCCCTTGTATGTTTATTGCTAATAAACACACACTGTTTACGTACTTCTTGATCTCTGGGGTCGTATCATAACAATCTCAGCCTAACTCAACGATTTAAAAAAGCCATGATGCTTTATGGTAAGAAACATTTTATTTCATTTAATACATCTCGGAAACCTGCGCCTGCACGGGAAGAACATTCGAAAACAACACACAGAAATGTCCTCGCCAAGCCCGGGACTTGAACCCAAACCCTTCTTACTGTGAGGCGGATGTGCTAACCACCACGTCACACTATAAAATCTAGACTGATCCCTTTGTCTCAGATTATTTTGTATTATTAAATGGTTACGGAAATAATGAATAAGACTCGCTCATTTTCTAAGCCTCTTAATCCTAATTAGGGTTGCAGGGACGCTGGCGCCCATCTCAGCCGACTCCAGGCGAGGGCGGGGTACACCCCGAACAGCTCATCTCAGGGCCAACATGCATGCAACCATTCACACACCTAGGGGCAATTTGGAACAGCCAATCAGCCAACTGTGCATGTTTTCGGACTGTGGGAGAAAACCGGAGTACAAGGAGGAAACCCACGCAAGCACAGGGAAAACTCCACACAGAAACGCCCCGAGCCCGGAACTCGAACCCAGGACCTTGTTGCAGTGAGGCGAACGTGCTAGTCACTGCGCCGCTGTATTTCCCCGAATAGCGCTTTAATACGATTTTATTCAGTATGTATTAAAGTGATGTAGGAAAACACAGACTGTAAATCGCTCAGCGCTGTTTGCTCATGGAGTTTTTTCGCTAGCACACTGACGGGGACTGGACGTCACTGTAACCGAGGGGAACAGAGATGCTGCCCTGTTTACTCTGTGTTATTTTAGGAATGCAAGGGTGAGGAGATTGACAGGCATAAGTGGCGTTATCACGCTGCTAACTTAGGAACTGTGATGTAAGACAGCGCCGTCAACGATCTTTCAGTTCGAGCAGCAAACGCAACGCAGACCTGATGCCGTCTCTGATATTTCGCACTTTAACGGCCATTTTCTGTATAAAGTATTACCCGAGTTTGAGATGAGAAAAACGACGGAACAACGTCCTGACCGTTAACAGCGTCTTCGTTACACCTACAGCCATCAATCATCCTCTTCTGATGTATTTTGCTGATTTGTTAGTAGACCCAGCAAAATTAAAACCGGAATCAGATCCGCTCTTAAAAATAGATGCATGTTTATGCACTCGCTCGAGCACACTGTAACAATATACACTGTATACACCCTCTACGTTCACGCTCACACTTAGGGGCAATTCGGAACAACCGATCAGCCTAGTGTGCTTGTCTTTGGACAGTGGGAGGAGTACCCAGAGGAAACCCGCAGAAACAGCGAAAACATCAGAAACTCCACACAGAAACGCCCTCGCCGAGCACAGGACGCGAACCCAGAACCCTTTTATTTTTTTTTTTTGCTGTGAGGCAGACGTGGAAGTCCTACTTAACCCCGTTTCTATTCACCGTGTGCTTTTAGAAACCTCGGCTAAAGAAGGCCTCCTGCTGTGGTGTCAGAGGAAGACGGCTCCCTATCGGAATGTTAACATACAGAACTTTCATGTCAGGTGAGTCATATAACGCTGTATAGAAATTCCAATCCACAAGAAGAGTGGAAAGACTAGTCAAAAGTTTTGGAACGTACAAAATTCACAACATAGGGTTGAATGGAAAGCACCATACAGTGCACCGTGTCTCCAGCTGTTCTTATAGGTGTTACCGGCAACACAGGTAGATAATAGGGACATGTACATGAAGTTTATGCTAATGCTAATAGAGTTTTAGTTAAAGTTTTAACATTTCAACCTGAATAGCCCTAATAGACTAATGGCTTAAGTTTAAGTTTATTAGAAATGACCAGAAATGGCTTTGGTGACATGTCTGACCTTCTGACCTTTCAAACGGAATATGTGGTGAAGCTGGAAAGATGGCCTGGCCTTCTGCGCCCTCATCCACAGACACAGGCCCGACCTCATAGACTACGCCAAGCTCAACAAGGTGTCCCGTGTGACCCCGAGTTAACCTTTGACCCTGATATTAACTTCACTGATTTAACCACTGAATTCTTTGAGATGGTCACATTAACATGGAAACGACTAGTTCTTTATGCTAACTGGTGATTTTAGGTCGTGACATCACATAGGAAATGTTCTCACTGGAGTAGTTGAGATTCATTAAGACTAACCACACGTACTAATCACTTCCCCCATGTGGTGTACAGCATAAGGTCCGACATTCCTAATCTTTCTTTTTAACCTGATGAACACAGAATAAAAGGCTAGTTAGCAATCGATAGCTAATGTAAACACACAATAGCCAGCTAATAGTGAGCGTGAGTGCGTCAAGGCATCAGAGATTTTATTAGATGCTGAAGTCAAGAGATTTATTTAGAAAAGCCAGGCCAGTCAGTTCAGTCTGGGGTAAATGGGAACACGTACACGCACAGCTGTTGCACTTGGCTGCAGGTAAACTATGGCCAGGGTAATCCTCAGGTTTTTGTCCTAGGCTCAGTGGTCTAGTAAAGGGACACCAGAAAGTCCCTGTGGACCCCCTGTAGCCATTTACTGGTATACAGAGAACAATAGGAAACACACACACACACACACACACACACACACACACACACACAGGTACCCCAGATATCTGACTCATGGACACATGAGGGATCAGATGTCCACTGTTAAAAATCCATCTGAGAATAGAGAAGCAGTTTTGGGACTTATGAACAGCTGAGAAATTCCGGCACTCGCAGAGACAGAAAAAACCCACAGTGTGATGTACAAAAGTAGCCGCCACCGCGGCGGAGCGGTTAGCATGTCCGCCTCACAGCAAGATGGGTTCGAGTCCTGGGCTCGGCAAGGGCGTTTCTGTGTGGAGTTTGCATGTTCTCCCCGTGCTTGCACTGGTTTCCTCCGAGTACCCTCAGCTTCCTCCCACAGTCCAAAGACATGCACAATTGACTAATTCCAAATTGCCCAATTGACCAAATTCCAAAGTAGGGGTAGGAGGTAGGGGTAAGGGGTAGGGGCCTCAAGTAGGGGTCAAATGAATGAATGAATACAAACTACTACTGGGGGATTTTCGTATTAACTCTTGACCCTGTATCATCCAGCGTACAGTTGCGCAGCTCGTTCTAGGCAGTTTAAGACGTACAGTGTTTTGTTCAGCCATCATCACTGTCATCATCATCATCATCATCATTTACTGGATTTATCCTGAGCCAATCTCAGCTGACACTGGGTGAAGGCGGGGTGCACCCTGGACAGCATTAGTCTATTGCAGGCCAACACATGCAAGCATTCACATGCTAAGGACCTTCTCGCTGTTAGACGGACATGCTAATTACTACGCCACTGTGCTTCTGATCGTAGCATATAGCATAACTTATATAATATCATAGGCTCTATGCTCTTGGCATAATTTTGTTTAAACCTCTGCTGGTATTAATTCCAGCCACTGCTGACTTTAACCCTCAGCCCTGTGTGTGTGTGTGTGTGTGTGTGTGTGTGTGTGTGAATGTGAGTGTGTGTAAGTTTGAGTTATATGTAATTTATAATCTGCTAGAAGAAATAAACGCTCAATATTTTCATTGTACAGGACGATCCTCTGGGTAATCTCAATCTAGCATTTGACGTGGCAGAGAAATACCTCGATATTCCCAAGATGTTGGACGCGGAGGGTGAGAATTTCTGTATTTAATATTGTTCCATGTTTTTTGATGGCGATGCGATGAGTGTGGAAAGTCTCAAGGTCATGTGACCGAGCAACATTAGTTCAGGGATTGATCCTTTAATTAAACTCTGATGGGAGTGGCCAGTTCTGTATGTTAATGACTGACAATTTGCATATTAATGAACACAGACAGAGCCAGGTCTACTTAATGACTGCCAACGCAATCTCCCAAGAGCAACTCAAATTAGGGTGGAGAAAATTCTCTCCCTTCCATCATCCCCTTCTTAGCAATGTCTCCCCCTAGTGGCAGCCGTGTCAATTGCACCATTATTTAAAATTTCACTTTACTAATGGAGTCATAGTTTGAAGGCCAGACTTGTCTTTTCTTTCCTTCTCTCCCTTTCCTCTTTTCTCCTTTTGGTTTTCTCCGATTCTCCCTTCTCCTCTTTCCCCCTCTCTTTTGCCGTGTTATCTCTCTTCTCCTCATCCCTCCTTCTTCTCTTTGTCTTTTCTCCACTTTTTTTTCCCCGTCACCCCTCCTCCTCCACCCTCTCCTCACTTTATTCCATTTTTTCTCCTCTGTTCTCTTCATTCTCCTTTTCCTCTCCTCCAGATATCGTGAACACTCCGAAACCCGACGAGAGAGCCATAATGACGTACGTGTCCTGCTTCTACCACGCGTTTGCTGGAGCAGAGCAGGTACTGCGTGCATGTGTGAATGCTGCATTCATTCATCCTTCTACCTCTCCATCCATCTATTCATTCATTTATCCTTCTATATTTTCACTTATCCATCCTTCTATCCATCTGTTTATGATTGATCTGTCTGTGTGCAGGCTGAAACCGCTGCTAACCGGATCTGTAAAGTTCTGGGGGTGAATCAGGAGAATGAGAAACTGATGGAGGATTATGAGAGACTGGCCAGTGAGGTATGCGCACACACACACACACACACACACACACACACACACACACACACACACACACACACACATTTACACACACATATACACACAGGTACCCGAGATACCTGCTGTCCTTGTAGCACCTCTCACTGTTCTTCTTTTCTTCTCTTCCCTCTTCACTCCTGTTCTCTTCTATTCTTCCCTTCCTTTCTCTCTTCTCTTCTGTTTTGTTCTCTCTTTCCCTCTTCCTTTCTCTCCGATTCTCTTCACTTCTTTCCTTTTCTCCTTTCCTCAGCTGTTGGAGTGGATAAGGCGTACCACCCCGTGGCTGGAGAACCGCGTGACGGAGAAGTCCGTGGCCCTGATGCAGCGTAAGCTGGAGGATTTCCGTGATTACCGTCGCCTTCACAAGCCGCCCAAAGTGCAGGAGAAATGTCAGCTGGAGATCAACTTCAACACGCTGCAGACCAAACTGCGCATCAGCAACCGGCCCGCCTTCATGCCCTCCGAGGGGAAGATGGTGTCGGTGAGAGAAGCATACTCAAATCTGATCAGTCAGAAGGTGCTGATATATTTTCAGTAACCGCAGCTCTGTCCTCTAATCCTCAGTGTAGAGGCTGGAAGGTTTCCTGACATCGTTAGGACTGAAGAGTTTAAGGATTCTCTGTAGCATGACGAGCTGTGGCATAAACTTAAAGTTCCCCATTCAGTTCCAGGGATATTAAATAAAGAAGGCGTACAGTGGTATCTCTTGGAAATAAAATGGAATCGGATCCACGATATCTTTCTGAAGCCATTTGGTTACTCCGGTACGCGAGTGTTAATGACCCCTTCACCGGCCGCCCGGACATTGATGACATCACCATTTTTAAATTTCTCTTGAAATCGTTTCCCTTCTTCTGTTTCTTAACACTCGATCTCAGACTTTTCCACTTTCTACCAATTTCTGTTGCGTCGCCGAGTTATCAAAACAAGATGTAGAGCAGGTGAGTAAGAGATACTAAGCCCAGCCGGGGTGGTTGCACCAGGAAACCTTCATATTCATCCAGAATGAACTGATAATGGAAGATAAAACACAAAGAAGATCTTCACCAATGAATGGGGAATTTTAATGAGTACGTTTACGTGATATAGATGCATGTAACACTAGGCTTATGGTGAACACTAACCTGCCAGGCAAGAAGGTAAAGTCTGTTGGGCTTTTACACCCGAGCCCACTGGCTCATCAGCACCGTGAGCAAAGACCCCTGGGATAAAAGTTCCAGTGAAGGAAAGCAAAGAGTAACGTGAAACTTCCAGCATGGCATTAAATACGTTATTTATGTTTCATGTTTCCTTTCGGGTGCGTGGCTGTGTGTAGGAAATAGCGAGTGCATGGCAAGTTCTGGAGCAGGCGGAGAAAGGCTACGAGGACTGGCTGCTGACGGAGATCCGTAAACTTCTGCGAGTCGATCACCTGGCGGAGAAATTCCGCCAGAAAGCCACCAGTCATGAGAGCTGGGCCTCAGGTGAGGAAAACAAATATACTGGTGTCTAAACATGCGATTAATGTAGATCATATTTAAACGTGTGAACAGTGTGTGTGTGTGTGTGTGTGTGTGTGTGTGTGTGTGTGTGTGTGTGCTTGTACTTGCTACCCATTGAGGACTGGAACTTTTAAGAAAGTAAAGACATTTTCCTCAGTCCTTAGTTTTAGGCTGTGTTGGGGTTAAGAATTGGTGGGTAGGCTTTAGGTTAGAATTAGGTTTAGGTTAGAATTAGGTTTAGGTTAGAATTAGGTTTAGGTTAGAATTAGGTTTAGGTTAGGGTCAGGATAAAGGTCAGGGTTATGTATTTGGTCGTGATGGATAACGGGAGGGTAAGGGACTAGGGAATGCATTATGTCAATGTATGTCCCCAAAGGGTTAGAAGTACAAGGGTGTGTGTGTGCGTGTGTTGAGGGCGGAGGGGATGGGGGGGTTGGCAGGGTAGACGATGACAGTTTGGGGCATTTAGTTGTGATGGATCAGGTTCGGGTAAGGGACTAGGGAATGCATTGTGTACTCAAATGTCCCCACAAAGCTAGAAGTACAAGATTGGGTGTGTGTGGGGTGGGGTGGAGTGGGGGTGGTGTTCGCCGTTTTATCGTGATGGATGCGGGGGGGTAGATGATGACAGTGGGGGGCATTTAGTTGTGATGGATAAGGTTCGGGTAAGGAGCTAGGGGATGCATTATGTTAACGAATGTCCCCATAGTGTTGGATGTACATGATTGTGTGTTTGTTAACAGGTAAAGAGGAGCTCCTCCTCCAGAAAGACTACGAATCGGCTTCGCTGATGGAGGTCCGAGCTTTGCTGAGGAAGCATGAAGCGTTCGAGAGTGATCTCTCAGCTCATCAGGACAGAGTGGAGCAGATCGCTGCCATTGCGCAGGAACTTAAGTATGACCTTTTGACCTCTGACTCTTCTTTAAATGCTAACGCAGCAGTGTCACCTTGCTGGAGAGGGTTAATGGACGTCCGACGGAGAGTCAAATGTTCAATCCTTTTTGTCTCAGTCGGAATGCGTTCCTTGTCAGGTGAGGTCCGTGCATGTACAAAGCTTCCGCTGGGCGAAGGCGCCTGCTGGTTGTACGGTTGGTTTTGTTCGGAACTCGTGCGGTCCTCGTTCTGTACTTGTCGCTTCTCTTTCCCTGTTTTTTTCCCTTCCTTAATTTTTGCCGTGTCCAAGTCCCACCCATGAAGTGTTGCCTTCCTATCGATTAAGACCACCACCAACCAGGAAGGGACGTAAGCGTGCACACGCCCCTACCCGCCTCTTTACGAACTGCTATGCATGCGCATTTGGAGGCGGCCTAACGCACTCTTAGGGTAATCGCTATCCGACCCTTTTGTACGAATGAGCTCACAGACGCCCATGGATTGGCTGGTGATCGCCGTGAGTGACAGGGAAGTGAGTGTATACCATTCCTCCCTCCCGTGTGAGCTCGGCCAATTAGCTTCCCTTCGCGGATGGGTGTGGCAACAACCTGGATTCGAATTCGCGATCTCCAGGTTGATAGTCACACCCCTTGTCAATACGCCACTCGGAAGGCATGCGCACATGTACTTTTCACTTCTCATCAGTTGATGTCCGGTGGACCTGCCTCGGGGCCAGACTACTGCCAGGTATGCAACGGGTGAACCGGAGGCGTGCCGGCTGTACTGACAAGGATCACATATGAACTGATGAATAACGAATGTGTAACGGGGATCCACAGGACAAAACCGACGGCATCGGGATCAGTACAGTATAACCACCGTACATGTAACGGGTCTTCACCGCGTCTGAAATGGATGGCGACATACATCCCCTGGGGTATCGTGAAGGTCTAGAGCGGAAACGGAGACGACTTTCACCAGCGGATCATTTTCTTCCACTCTTCACGAAGTTGCTGTGCGGTGGATGTCTGTTTACGCTCTCAGGCGAGGTGCGACTGCTGCATAACACACAGCTAGCTTTTTGCTAATAATGTCGAGTCAGGTTAGTGTGAGTCGAGTGAACGGATCTTCCGTTAGTCAGGAATTTGGAGATGTTCTGTTTTTGTGTATGTATTTGTGGAAACTGTTCTACATTTGGAGAGGAAATGATTATTACACATGCTAAGCGCACTTACACGCGTTCCCAGCACCGTGTGTCACTCCTGTCCTATTTTAGCTTATGCTATCTCCCTTTAAGCCTGTGTGTGTGTGTGTGTGTGTGTGTGTGTGTGTGTGTGTGTGTGTGTGTGTGTGTGTGTGTGTGTGTGTGTGTGTGTGAAAATGATGCACATGTTGTGAGTGAAAGATAAGTGCTAACCCCCTCCATTACATAGCTAAAGGCTTACTTCACCTTGTGGCTTATCTCGCTAATCTATCCGACCTCGTACACCGAATCAAAAAGCTGCAGCTCATCAGCTACGACTGCACCGGGAACGGAGCGTGCCATTTACGCTACCAGCCACCGGGCATGACCTTATAAGGCTTTATTGTGGAGAGTGTGTTATCTTTGCTTTGCTAGCTTTATCTTAGGTGTCAATGGAACATTTTAAGGGATGTGACCTTCACGGCATGAAATCCCAAAAAGGGGACTAAAAAAAAACGTGTCTCTTTCTTTGTAATCCTTAATAGCATACAGTAACTTATAATCATTGATGTTGGGATGATTTCTGTTAGAAGTGTGTTTAATATTTAGGGAAGGAGCCTCCAGTTCCAGAGGTAAAGGTGTAGCTTTAAATTTTATATATCTTCAGGAAAGAACAATGTCTGCTTTCTTGTTTACATGCATTCTTTCATTCCTTCATTCGCTGAACTGCTTCACTCTACTCGGGTCAAGAGGAGGCTGGAGCCTATCTCAGCCGACCCCGGGCGAAGGTGGGGTACAGCCTGGAAAGGGCCAAGACGCACACAGAGCCCTTCGGACTCGCACTCTCACCCAGGGGCAATTTGGAACAGCCAGTCAGCCTAGTGTGCATGTCTTTGGACTGGGGGAGGAAACCGGAGTACCCAGAGGAAACCCACGCAAACACAGCGAAAACATGCAAACACTACACAGAAACGCCCTTGCCGAGTCTGATATTTGAACCCAGGACCTTCTGGTTGTGAGGCAGACATGCTAACCACAATGCCACCTTGCCTCCCCACCAAACAATATTATTTTTAAATA
This sequence comes from Neosilurus mollespiculum, assembly GCA_030014195.1. NCBI lineage: Eukaryota > Metazoa > Chordata > Actinopteri > Siluriformes > Plotosidae > Neosilurus > Neosilurus mollespiculum. Next base: position 50,135,506 of record JAQMYF010000023.1, read on the forward strand.
TTTACTATGAATAATAATAATAATATAAATGAATTGTTTATTACTTTCAATTGTTTATTTACTTACAGAATTGTTATACTGTCGGATTGTTCAGTTGGTCCCATGACACATTTTTTGCATTTAAAAAATATTTGCTTGGCACGTCCGCCTCACAGCAAGAAGGCCCCGGGTTCGATTCCCGGGCTCGGGGTGTTTCTGTGTGGAGTTTGTATGTTCTCCCTGTGGATGCGTGGGTTTCCTCCGGGTACTCCGTTTTCCTCCCACAGCCCAAAAACATTCACAGTAGGCTGACTGGCTGTTCCAAATCGCCCCTAGGTGTGAGTGTGAATGGTTGTGTGTGACTGTTGACCCCCAGTGATGCCCTGGTGAGCTGCCCAGGGTGGACCCCGCCCTCACCCAGAGTCGGCTGAGATGGGCGCCAACCTCCCCGCGACCCTAATTAGGATTAAAAGGCTTAGAAAATGAATGAATTAAAGCATATTTGCTGTATTTGTATCTTCATGCACTACACTGGTTATTATTAGCAGTAATTATGTATTAATACATGCATGTAAGTGAGTAAACACTAGGTGTGTGAAACAGAATTTACGTATCGTTACTGTCCACTACACCCCGGCTACAGCCTTTTTAAAATAAGGGTTTTGGAAGAGTTCTTTAGATTTTGGCATGATGACACCACACGCTTCAACAGCACCACAAGAGAACACCGGACCCTACGTGGACGTCAGGTTTAATAAGACAGGTGCCACCTGCAGGCGGTTCTAATCACTGTCGTCTAATCGGGTGTAGCATATCCGCCTCACAGAAAGAGGGTCCTGGGTTTGATCTCCAGACACGAGTTTTATTGTCTGGAGTTTGGTATGTTCTCCCGGTGCTTGTGTGGGTTTCATCCGGGTACTCTGGTTTCCTCCCACAGTCTAAAGACAGGCACATTAGGATAATTGCCCCTAGGTGTGTGTGTGTGTGTGTGTGTGTGTTTGTGCTGTCTTGCAATGGTTTGATGAGATCTTCAGGGTGTACCCCGCCTTCACCCAGTGTCAGCTGAGATAGGCTCGGCATCCCTGCGTCCGTAGTAGACCGTAGATTAAGCAGTTCAGCAAATGAGTGGAGGGTGAGAGTGAGAGAGGTGAGAGAGTAAGAGGGAGAAAGGAAAGCGTGAGAAAGGTGAGAGAGAGAGTGAGAGAGAGGTGAGAGTAAGATTGAGAACGGTGAGAGAGAGAGTGGTTTTAGAGAGAGAGAGAGAGAGGTGAGAATGGTGAGAGAGTAAGATTGAGAATGGTGAGAGAGAGAGAGAGTGGTTAGAGAGAGAGAGAGAGTGGTTAGTGAGAGGGAGGTGAGAGTGGTGAGAGAGTAAGATTGAGAACGGTGAGAGAGGGAGAGAAAGTGGTTAGAGAGAGGTTAGAGTGAGAGAGGGGTGAGAGGGAGGTGAGAGTGGTGAGAGAGATTGAGAACGGTGAGTGAGAGAGAGTGGTTAGAGCGAGGGAGATTTGAGAGAGAGTGAGAGAGGTGAGAGAGAGAGAGAGAGATGTGAGAGAATGAGGTGAGAGAGAGAGAGAGTGAGAGAGGTGAGAATGGTTAGAGTGAGAGAGGTGATAGTGTGAGTGAGGGGACTTGAGAGAGTGAGAGAGGTGAGAGAGAGAGAGTGAGAGAGGTGAGAGAATGAGGTGAAAGAGAGAGTGAGAGAGGTGAGAATGGTTAGAGTGAGAGAGGTGAGAGAATGAGGTGAAAGAGAGAGAGTGAGAGGTGAGAATGGTTAGAGTGAGAGAGGTGAGAGAATAAGGTGAAAGAGAGAGAGTG
>JAQMYF010000023.1:50157158-50163476 GCA_030014195.1 Neosilurus mollespiculum
TCCTGTTTACGTGCTTTTTACGGTACTGACGATCCATTTTAAGTCCTGTGTATAAAAGAAAGAACTACGTTACTCGTGTAACTGACTGGGTGGCACAGTGGTGTAGTGGTTGGCACAGCAAGAAGGTCCCGGGTTCGAGTCCTGGACTGGGGAGTTTCTGTGTGAAGTTTGCATGTTTCCGCCAACGGTATAAACATTAGGCTGACAGGCTGTTCTAAATTGCCCCTAGGTGTGGGTGTGTGATGGTCTGGAGATGGCCACTGATGCTAATATTAAATCTATAAATGTGACGCCATTTATTTATTAATCTATTTAAAGTCCACAAATGTATTTATTTAATTGATTCTGCCAAGGTGGTTATGTTTCACCTTTGGTTTGTGTGTGTGTTTGTTTGTTTTCATAAAATTTCTACTGTAGCCAGGGCTTTGGATAAAAAGGACTCTATTGGATTTTGGAGATGATCAAATTCTGAATCCAGGATTTTTTTTAAAGATTCTTTAACATTGTCAGACAGAACGATTTTTTGGTGGTGTCGTATTACTACAGGCCCAGCAGGGGGTGCTGTGTACTTCCTGTTTTACATACATGTTGATGTGGAGCGAGGTACTGGTGCTTGTTCTCAAGCCACAACCTGTCTGCCACCTGCCACGCCCTTTGTGTGTGGATTTGGTATTTATGTGTCACGTGAGTTGTTCTCTTCTGACTTCAAGCATGATTTTTTAAATTTGTTGTTTAATTTGTTCTGTAGGAGCTTAGATGAGCTCAATCACCGTGGCAACACACCAGTCACGGATCTTCCGATAGAAACTCTGCGTTTGAGTTTGTGCGATCTGATTGGTTATTTCCAACTGCCCGATGAGCGCTGGAGCCATGAGCCTCGACAGAGCAGCAGCAGAGCACTAAAGAACCGACAGAACATGTTTCAGGAAGAGGTAATTTCTACTGCAAAGCATCATGGGTGTTTGATTTATGACTGGGCTATACTGGTTACAGGGAGGCACAGTAGTGTAATGCTTAGTACATCGGCACAGTAGGCTGTTCCAAATTGCCCCTAGGTGTGAGTGTGAATTGTTGTGTGTGTGTGTGTGTGTGTTGGCCCTATGTTCGACTGGCGAGCTGTTTAGGGTGTACTCCGCCTTCACCTTGAGTCGGCTGAAATAGGCCCCAGGCTCCCTGTAGCCTTGGCAGGATTAAGTGGTTAAAAAAAAAATAAAGAATGAATGAATGACTATTGATTACACATTGGATGCGTGTGTGTGTGCGTGCGCGTGTGTGTGTGTGTGTGTGTGTACCACAATCTGTGTAGCTCATCAGTCTTTCCCTCTCAGGGTGTAATGACTTTGGTCCTTGACTGCATCGATCACCTGCACCTGTACAGCAGTGCAGCGCATTTTGCTGAGGCTGCTGGGAAAGAGGCAGGAGATGCGTGGGAAACTATTTTGAGCTCCTTCTATAAGATTCTGGGTAAAAAAAAATAATAAATAAAAAAATCCATGATAAAACTGTTGTATAACACAAACGTTTATTATTTAAGGTATTTTAATAATGATGATGATGATTATGATGATGATTATTATTATTAATACTCCCCTGGACTTTAAAATGATACTTATAAATGTAAAAAAAACTTTTATCTCATTATTTGTTGATTGATTGATTGATTGATTGATTTACACCCCGTAGCGGCTCTGATCCGGGCGAATCAGAATAACAGCTCCCGGTTCTCCAGCTCTCTGGACTGGCTGATCAGCAGACTGGAGAGACTCGAAGCTTCCACTGGTGGGTTCTGATTATCACACACACGTAACACACAGCCATCTGAGCCAAGCTTTACACTCTTACATCATTATCTGTTCATTTCAGGATTGATGAATATTCATAGCACACATTCAGTAGCATTTATTAATACTTATACCAACAACTACAAAGCAACAAATGCTCATTTATTTGTATGTTTTTTTTAATAATAATTTTATTTTAATAACAAAAAAATAAATAAACAAATGAATTTTTTCAATAAAATTTTATATTATTATAAGGAATATCAATAGAGCAAAAGGAAATATTTTTTAAATTCAATGACATCAAAATGTAAAAACATTTTATTATTTAAATTTTATTATTAAAAAATGAATAGATGTTATAAATAACTGTGGATGTTATAAATGTTATATATAAATAATAAGCAGAAGACGGCAATACTACTATACTAACAACAACAACAACAACAATAATAATAATAATAATAATAATAATAATAATAATATAATGATCTTAAAAAATTCTTGAAACAAGCATTTAAAAAAAATTATTATACATTAATTAATGGGCGGCACGGTAGCATAGTGATTAGCATCTCTGTCTTGGGTTTGAGTCCCGGGCTCGGGGCGTTTCTGTGTGAAGTTTGCATGTTCTGCCCGTGCTTGCGTGGGTTTCCTCCGGTACTCCGGTTTCCTCCTACAGTCCAAAAACTTGCACAGTATGCTAATTGGCTGTTCCGAATTGCCCCGAGGTGTGAGTCTGAGTGTGAATGGTTTTGTGTGTGTTGCCCTGTGATGGTCGGGTGAGCAGTTCGGGGTGTACCGCGCCCTCGCCCAGAGTCGGCTGAAACAGGCTCCAGCCTTCACCTGACCCTAATATGATTAAGCAATACAGCAAATGAGTGAGTGAGTGATGATATATATGATAAAAAAAGAGAGACCCAGGGGGTGGGGGGGCTGGTGGGAAAGAGAGAGAGTAGAAATAATGTTCTATTTCCTGTTGATGAATATTTCTGTGTTGATATGAGGCTCTGTGATTTTTCCTTGGTGAGCTGCAGGAGTTCTTGAAGTGCTGCACTGTGTATTGATGGAAAGTCCAGAAGCTCTGAGTTTTATTAAAGAAGAGCACATTCGCTCTATCATTACACTCTTAGACAGACACGGCCGCAACCACAAGGTACTGCTCCAGTGTGTGTGTGTGTGTGTGTGTGTGTGTGTGTGTGTGTGTGTGTGTGTGTGTGTGTATGTATAACAATACTGTCTTTTTTATGTGTTTTAGTCATTTAGATTAGTCATGCACTAATGGATTTCTACATTGTGTGTGTGTGCGTGTGTGCGCGTGTGTGTGTGTGTGTGTGTGTGTGTGTGTGTGTGTGTGTGTGTAGATCCTAGAGGTGCTGTGTTCACTGTGTGTGTGTCACGGTACAGCAGTGCGCTCCAATCAACACCTGATCTGCGACACACTGCTGCCAGAGAGAGATTTATTGCTGCAGAGCCGCTTGGTCAACCACGTCACCAGGTACACACACACACACACACACACACACACACACACACACACACACACACACACACACACACACACACCACTACCTGCGAGGTTTTCTCCATGAGTGTTTTTCACATGCAAACCAACAAATTTATCTAGCCCTTACCCAGAGCGTCTTTTTATTTTTATCTCCTTTACACAAATGAGCAGTTGAGGGTTAAGGGCCCAAAAGAGGCAGCTTGTTGGTAATGGGACTTAAACTCCTGACCTTCCGAGCAGTAATCCAGAGCCTTAACCACTGATCCACCACTGTCCCGAACATACTCATGATTTCCTGCAGAACGCAAATCGCCACGTCACAGTACCTTCCGTGTAGCTCACACGAAAGGTAACAAACAAACAAACAAACCTTTCCATAATGATCTTATTAAAGAAAATTCAGGAGTCACCCAAAACCTCACTATGAATTTTATACATCATTATTAATTTCTTAATTATTTTTCACACTTTTTTATTTTTACATTTAAATTATTACCATATATCACTCATGGGCTTTATTTATTTATTTATTTATTTATTTATTCATTTATTTATCTATATATGTATTTATTTCATGTTTTTCCTGGAGTGCTTGTGTTTTAATTTTTTGTTTTGTAAAACGCAATAAAATAAATAATATTTAATTCATTTATTCATTTTCGAAGTCACTTAATCCTAATTAGGGTCGCAGGGAGGCTGGCGCTCATCTCAGCCGACTCTGGGCGAGGGTGGGATACACCCTGAACAGCTCGCCAGGCCATCACAGGACAACACACACACACACACACACACACACACACACACACACACACAACCATTCACACTCACACTCACACCTAGGGGCAATTTAGAACAACCAATTATCCTACTGTGCAAGTTTTTGGACTGTGGGAGGAAACCGGAGTACGCAGAGGAAACCCACACACGCATGCGGAGAACATGCAAACGCCACACAGAAACACCCCGAGCCTGGGAATCGAACCCAGGACCTTCTTGCTGTGAGGTGGACGTGCTAACAACTGCACCACCGTGCCGCCCCAATTATTATTATTATAATTCATTTTGCAGATTTTTTCCCATTTCTCATTTTTTATCTTTGGTTCAGAGATAACTGTGTATGTTTTATCCCAGTGTCCGCCCGAACATCTACCTCTGCACGAGAGACGACTCCGCCCAGTACAGGAAGTGGTATTATGAGGTAGTGGTGGAGAGGGCCAAGCCTTTTGTGACACCTGAGCCGACTCACCTGAGAGTGGGTTGGGCCTGTAAGGCAGGTTTCCACCCCTCTCCGACAGGAGGACACGGCTGGGGGTCGAATGGAGTTGGAGACGACCTGTGCTCATACGGATTCGACGGCTTGCACCTGTGGACGGGTAAGAGGCGGCAACAGTGTGAAACTCAGCCTTTATCTTTATATACACAGAGGAGAAAGAAGGAAAAAAAATCATTTTTCAAATAAAAACAACATGGCTGTAATTTGGCAATAATTGAATTTGCATTTTAATCTAATTATATTCATATATTTATAGATCTGTATATTATATATTGATATATGAATGTGTTTTCCTTTAGTTTAAATTATTCATTCATTTTATAAGCCGCTTAATCCTAATTAGGGTCACGGGGAGGCTGGCGCCCATCTCAGCCGACTCTGGGCGAGGGCGGGGCCGTCGCAGGGCAACACACACACAACCATTCATATTCGCACTCTCACATGGGGGCGATTTGGAACAGCCAATCAGCCTACTGTGCATATTTTGGACTGTGGGAGGAAACCAGAGTACCTGGAGGAAACCCACACATGCAAACTCCACACAGAAATGGCCCGAGCCCGGGAATCGATCTCAGGACCTTCTTGCTGCAAGGTGAACGGGCTAACCACTGCGCCACCATGCTGTCTTTGTCGTATTATTTCCCTATTCATTCAAATTTTTAGTAAAATTTAATTTTAATAATGAATTTTTTTTATTAAAAATAAATTTTTTTTATTTATTCCCCCCATTTATTACATTAATTTACTTTATTTACTTTATTTTTATTTATGAGTCATTATTCTCTTTCACATACTACTTATATTTAAATTCTGTTATTAATTCTGTTTTATAAATAGAAATAAAAGAAAATTATTCATTTTAATGAAACGATGATTACAGCTTTTAGTAATTACACCTTTGTTACAACTGTAGGTGGCATAGGTCGCAGGGTCAACTCAGCCAATCAGCGCCTGCTGAGGGAGGATGATGTCATCAGCTGTTGTCTGGACCTCAGTGCGCCGTGCATTTCTTTCCGGGTGAACGGCCAGCCGGTGCAGGGCATGCTGGAGGACTTCAACACCGACGCACTTCTGTTTCCGGTGGTCAGTTTCTCCGCTGGGGTCAGGTGTGGATTTTATTTTATCTTTTATATTTATTACTAAAATTATTTTATTTATGCATTTTTAAAACAATTCAGGGCTTACTTCTAACAATGTGTGCTGTTCAGGGTGTACCCCGCCCTCGCCCAGAGGTGGCTGAGATGAGCTCCAGCCCCACCGCGACCCTAATTAGGCTTAAGCAGCTTGCAAAATGAATGAAAGAACGGATTTATTTAAAATTTTCATCATTACAAAATTGCTGTTTTTGCTGGAATTAAATGTGTATTTTATTTTCATCATCATCATCTTCTTCCGCTTGATCCGGGGTCGGGTCGCAGGGGCAGCAGCCTAAGCTGTGAGGTCCAGATGTCCCTCTCCCCAGCCACTTCCTCCAGCTCCTCCGAGGGGACGCCGAGGCGTTCCCAGACCAGCCGAGAGACGTAGTCCCTCCAGCATGTTCTGGGTCGACCCCGGGGTCTCCTACCGGTTGGACATGCCCGAAACAACACACCAGGGAGGCGTTCGAGAGGCATTCTAATCAGATGCCCGAGCCACCTCAACTGGCTCCTCTCAATGCGAAGGAGCAGCGGTTCTACTCCTAGTTCCTCCCGGATGACAGAACTTCTCACCATATCTCTAAGGGAGAAACCTGCCACCCTGCGAAGGAAGCTCATTTC
>JAQMYF010000023.1:50168363-50187050 GCA_030014195.1 Neosilurus mollespiculum
AGAACCCGTTGATAGTGGGGCTTGAACCCCCGACCTTGGGATCAGTAATCCAGCACCTTACCACCAGGCCACCACTGTCCCCACTGAAATTTATAATTAAATAATTCCTGTTAATCTTTCTTTCCTTTTCTCTGTAGATCTCTGTTGGCTCTCGGCGCTCAGATCACACTGTCTGATGACCATGCAGAGGAGAAGGTGAAGTACGTCCAGCTCTCTAACAAGTACGTCTCATACAAGAATCTCAAAAAAAATTAACTCCAGAGGCACGCAGGACATTACCCAGCAGATACGCGTTAGAGTAGCACGCTTTCACTTCCACGGTTACTCACAAAATAAAATGGAACACACAGAGCGAAAGAAAGAAAGGAAGAAAGATAGAAAGAGGCAATAAATAAGAAAACTATAACAAAGAAAAGGAAAGAGAAAGAAAAGTAAAGAAAGAAAGGACGAAGGGAAAAAAGAAAGCAAGAAACAAAAGGAGAGAAAGAAAGATAAAAAGATAAAGAAGCAACAAATAAGAAAACTATAACAAAAAGAAAGATAGATAGATAGATCAAATAAGCAAAAATAGGTAACTAAAGAAAAAAAGATGCAAAAGAAAGAAAGCAGCAGTAAATAGAGAAAACTGCAGTCAAGCAAGAAAGAAAGAAAGAAAGAAAAAAAAAGAAAGACTGAGATTCCCTTGTCCCACTAGGATTAAGCAGTTCCGAAAATGAGGAAATGGAAGAAAGAACGAACAGAAAACTGCAAACAAGCAAGAAACAAAAGGCAAAGAATGGACACAAACAAACAAAAAGGAAAGAAGCACAATAAAGAGAGAAACAGGCAAGAAAAAGAGAAAGAGAAGCAAAAGTAAGAATGTATGAATGAGTGAATGAATGAATCCCAGTGGATCCTCTTGCGGTTTAGTTGAATTTAGCAGAACTGATTAGGAGGATAAATACAGATGTGAGTTGAACTGAAGTGAAACGTAAAGAGTCGGATTGTTCTTCAGAGAAACGGACGTCTCAGAAAACTGTCCCCCATTAACCCCCCCGAATCTTTAACCTGTGCAGGTTTGAACTGTGGAACGGTTACAGACCGGCTCCGGTGGATCAGTCCGGAGTTTCTCTGAGTACTGCTCAGGAAGCTCTGGTGAAAGCTCTGGCTGAGAACGAGCACAACATCTGGGCCAGCGAGCACATCAGGCAGGGCTGGAGCTACGCACCACAGCAGGTGGAGATACCACGAGAACCGATCTCTTTGTGTTTATGCCACTCTTTGGATATTTATGTATTTTTAAAATCATGTTGGTGATACAACACCTTCCGCTCTATGTATTTTTGACCTTATCTTACTTAGAGTTTTTGATCCCAGAGCTCACCAATTGGTGAGAATGATTTGATTATTTATTTGAGAAATTCTGTATTTTGGTATTTCAGGATATTAAGGGGAAGAGGAGCTCTCATCTGGTGCCGTTCTCTCTGTTGGATGAGAGAAGTAAATACTGTGCTAAAGATTCAGCGCGAGATGTGATAGGAACCCTGCTCGGTCTCGGATATACCGTGGAACCGACCGAGCAACAGCAGCGTGAGTTTCTAGCACAAAATTCTACATGGAAAAAAAAAAAAGAATAACATAGCACTGTATGACACTGCTCATGCTAGTCGAGGTCACATGATCACCAAGAGATCGCAAGGGTAAGTAGCAGCAATGCCACGGGCGTCCTTGGCTGATAATGATTGATGCATACATTGATACTTTTTCTTGGAGACGAGAGCGATGCTAGATACGATGGCAATAAGTCATAAAGTACTTTATTTATTAATTAAATACTTTATTTATTAATTACCTGCACCAAGGTGGTTATGTTGTACATGTAGGCTGTTTCTGTGTTTATGTGCTAATTTTCATAAAATTTCCACCAGAGGCGGGGCTTAGGATAAAAAAGACCCGATTCGATTTTGGAGGTAATTCAGATCAAATTCTGGATCCTGGAATTTTTTTTAAAGGATTTTTTAACGTTGTGAGATAGAACGATTTTTTTCTGTGAAGTATTACAGCAAGTCCAGCAGGCGGCACTCTGTATTTTCTGTTTTTATTTTTTTTTGTCTTGGCGCAGGTTTGCGCTCTTCCAATCTTCCTCAATCACAGGTAACGGGGTGTGTAAGATAATTAAGAGAGTGTGGGAACAATTCCATGGCAGCGCTAACTCGACATCATGTCTTGGTTTCCAGCCCTGGGCCCTGACATCAACACTGTGAGGGAGGAGACGTTTCGTATATTCCGTGTGGAGCACACTTTTGCAGTGCATGATGGGAAGTGGTATTTTGAGTTTGAGGCAGTCACCGCTGGAGTGATGAGAGTGGGCTGGGCTCGAGTAGGATGTCAACCAGACATGGAGTTGTGGTCTGAACAGCAGGCCTTCGTGTTTGATGGCTCAAAGGTATTATGGGTATTTTTTGTTTATAGTCTCTCTTAGTAAAAAATACATACCAGGTTATTTTAATTACACTATCTGTTGGTCTCATTTGTGTAGGGTCAGTGGTGGCATGGAAGCATAGTCCCATTTGGTCATGTTTGGGAAAAGGGGGATGTGATTGGCTGTTTGTTGGATTTGACTCGGAGAACCATGATGATCACTTTAAACGGAGAGCAACAGCTGAACATTTATGGGTCGGACATTGCTTCCAAAGGGTTCAGTGTAACCGGCGGTGAGTTGTTCTACAATATTCAGAGGGGGGCGCGGTGGTGTAGTGGCTAGCATGTCCACTTAAACCTTCTAGGGTCGCTGGGTTCCATATCTGGGCTCAGGCGTTTCTGTGTGGACTTTGCATGTTCTCTCTCCCTGCTTGCATGGGTTTCCCCTGGGTTGTCTAGTTTCTGTCCACAGGCCAAAGACAAGCATGGCTGTTGAAGCTAAATGGCTGTTCCAAATTAGCCACTAGGTGTGAGTGTGAATGATTGTGTGTGTGTTGACCTCTCAATGGTCTGGTGAGCTGTTCAGGGTGTACCCTGGTTTTACCCGGTGTTGGCTGAGACAAGCTCCAGCCTCCCCATGGCCCTAGTATGATTGAGTAGTTCGGCAAATGAGTGAGTGATGAGTGATATTCAGCAGTCAAATAAAATCGTGTTTAGTTAGCATGGAGCTAGCTGGTTAGCTGAAGGCCTCTTTCTTTATTAAAGAATATGTCAAACTGCTTCATCCTGCTTGGGTTGTGGGGAGGCTGGAGCCTATCTCAGCCAAATCTGGGCAAAGGCAGTGTTCACCCTGAACAGCTCGCCAGTCAATCAGTCCACCAAAGTTGTGTTTGGTGGAAAACACTGTCAAGTTCCTAAAAATAAGAAATTACGTTTTTACTATAAAATACTTTCCACATTTTTTCTATAATCCTAATTAGAGTCGAGGTGAGGCTGGAGCCCATCTCAGCCGACTCTGGGCGTCTTTTTAGTTTATTTTTAAATAATTACAAATAATTAAATTTTCTTTATTTTTTTTTTTTTTTTTTTTTTTTTTTAATTACATTTTCATTGGTAATCTCATTTGTATCTACATTTGATCTTCTGTACCCCAGGCTTTGTTCCTGTGTGTTGTTTGGGTGTGAATCAGGTGGGACGGTTGAATTTAGGCCAACAGGTCAACTCCCTGAAATACTTCAGTGTGTGTGGGCTTCAGGAGGGCTACCAGCCTTTTGCCCTGAACATGAGCAAAGCTCCACCTCTGTGGATGAGCTGGAGAGATCCCTTGTTCATGCGGATCTCTGAAGACCATCCTCGTTTACAGGTGAGTAAACTGTACTCGCTTAGAATTTGTGAAACGCATTTTGAAGACATTCTTGTTTGAGTTGTTACAAGTTTTAAAACTCACCCATCACTAGAACAGCGAATGGTTGTGTTTGTGTGTGTGTTGGCCCTGTAATGGATTGGCGAGGTGCTCAGGGTGTACCCCGCCTTCACCTAGCATTGGCTGAGATAGGCTCCAGCCTCCCTGTGACTCCAGTATCATAAAACGGTTTGGCAATTTAATGAATGAATAGCAAATATACAGTAAGGACTAACAAAAAAAAGTAATATCTAATATATATGTTACACTACTAGTACTACTCCTAGAAGTGAATCTCTGTGTAAGAACTAATGATGTAACTTTATTGTCCTCTCAGGTCAGTTACACTGATGGGACAGTTGGCCAGTTCCCAGCTCTGAAGGTCACCCAGCGTTCATTGGGATTACCCGACAGTCTCAGCACCGATGTTGAGTTCTATCGCCTGAGCTTGCCCATACAGTGCGCCCACGTATTCACCAAACCCGTAGATGGCACACTACCTCCAGCTAGCAGTGTACCATGCCATATTGAGGAACCAGAAGAAGGACAAGTGGACTCCGACTTTGAACTGCTCATGAAGTCAGCTCACAGACACACAGAAAGTAGAGATGACCCCAACAACCAAAAGGATTATACCCAAGAAAAGCCTTCCAAACTTAAGCAAAGGTCAGTTCCCCAGTAGAAAGAAGGGGTCTGAATCGGAACGGAACTTTGAAGTAAATTTTATATAATAGTAAGGCAGTTGTTTCGGAAGACTCTCAAAGTTATGATCTTCTACATGGTGTCCCAAATGTTACTGTGTATATTTTATTTTTTGGGGTGTACCCAAGCTATGCCCAATGGAACAGGTCAGGCCCATGCAAGGCGCCGCCCAGATGCTTCCCATTTATACTGCTAGGTATACAGAGACACACTTGTGGTTAATTTTTACTATACTGTATTATACTGTATTAATCCCTTAGGGGAATTATTGTCTCTGCATTTAACCCATCCAAAGTGAGTATACACACACACACACACACACACACATAAACAGTGAGCACACACACTCGGAGCAGTGGGCTGCCACACACATTAGGGCGCCCGGAGAGCAGCTGGGGGTTCGGTGGTTTGCTCAAGGGCACTTCAGCCATGAAGGTGGAGGAAGGGAGGTGCAGCTCACTCCCCCACCGCCACACATTTTTCATGCTGGTTTGGGAATTGAACCAGCGACTTTTTGGTCCCAAAGCCACTTCTCTGACCATTAGTTTTAGGCACGACTACGGCTTGGGTCTGTGGGGAGGCTGGAGTCTATCTCAGCCGACACCGGGTGAAGGCAGGGTACAACCTGAGCAGTTCCGGGATGGGGAATTGGATCCGGATCATCTTCAAAATCTATTAGACTCTTCCTCATCTAAAGCGCCGCCTGTGGTACACATTTCATCAAAATCCACACTGAACTTTTTGCCAAATTCTGCTAATAAGCACACAAACGATCTGCGGTAAAGCAAAACCTCCTTCAGTAGAGGTAAAACTTTATACACTTAAAAAATGGGGGGAAATATCCAAATATCCAGAAAAATGTGTTGTACATTCATTCATTTTCTAAGCCGCTTCGTCCTATTTCGGGTTGCGGGGAGGCTGGCGCCCATCTCAGCCGACTCTGGTGAAGGCGGGGTACACCCTGAACATCTCACCAGGCCATCGCAGGGCCAACACACAAACAACCATTCACACTCATGCCTAGGGGCAATCAGGAGCTGCCAATTAGCCTAATGTGCATGTCTTTGGATTGTGGGTGGAAACTGGAGTGCAGAGAGGAAACCAATGCAAGGACAGGGAGAACATGCAAACTCCTCACAGAAACGCCTGAGCCCGTGACTTGAACCCTGGACCTTCTAGCTGTGAGGCGGGCGTGCTAACCTCTACTTAACTTTTAATGAATTAAATGCACTCTGACTTTTGGAACACCCTGTATTATACCAAAGGACAAGGGTTCCAGCACGAATTGGGAATGTTCCTTTTTAGATGGTGATGACTTGGTTTAGGTAGCATGTTCTGTGGCGGCATGGTGGCATCATGGTTAGCACGTCCACCTCACAGCAAGAAGGTCCTGGTTTCGAGTCCTGGTCTCGGTGAGGGTGTTTCTGTGTGGAGCATGTCCTTGCCGTGCTTGTATGGGCTTCCTCCGAGTCTTAATCTTAGGATTAAACAGTTTGGCAAATGAAAGAATGAATAAATAGTTTGTTTCCAGATTTGTTGTTTGAGTCAGAGTTTGGTGCTTCATAGGTTTCTTATGAAGAAGAAACCAGAATTGAACACTAGTGCATCTTCAGCCCGGCTACTGGAGGAGGTGCTAGCAATCGAGAGAGACATCGGTAACCAACTTGCCAACTGTACCAAGGTTAGAGACTAAAAAGCATTTACATATATTGCTCTGGTACCATGAACTTCTCATTGAGTCTTTCTCTTGATGTTTATTTTTATTTCTTCTGCAGTACTACTATTCTGTGCAGATCCTACATGGACAGGATCCATCCTGTGTCTGGGTTGGATGGGTGACTTCAAACTTCAATTCTCATGAAAGAACATTTGACCCGGACAGAGTGTGTAGTGTGACTGTCACACTTGGGGACCAATGGGGCAAAGTTCTTGAGAGGTTAATGACATCATCACTGTATCCGTATTACCATCGAAAGGAATGTTACAGGAATGATGTAGTGGTGTTAAGTTGTACAGTGGTGCCATGTGTGTCTGGTTGTTTTTCCCAACAGTGTCAAGTGCAGTTGTTGTTACATGGTGTGTGCTTCAGAGGGCAGTAGTCTCTTCCACAGCCGCAGTAGTATTAGACTGGAGATTGGCTGTCTGGTTGACACTGCGACTGGTTTTCTTACCTTTATGGCTAATGGAAAGGAAATGGGAATCTTTTATCAGGTTACAATTTTAGCATGAATTCTGAGGATTCCAGAATTTACCGCATATCATGATTATGCATTCTTCTTATTTTATATATACCTAATCACACAGGGTTTCATCTTTACTTCTTTAGGTGGAACCAGGTACTAAACTCTTCCCAGCAGTTTTTGCCAAAGCTACTGGTTCTGATGTCTTCCAGTTTGAGCTTGGAAGAATTAAGGTAGATGCAGTCGAATTTATCTCTGTACATGGAAAATACTCTAAGAGAACTAAGACACGTTGTCTTGTCCTTTGGATTTAATTAAATATAGTTTAATTTTGTTTGTATTGGACTTTAAACAATGCGCTGGTGGTTTAGTGCTTAGGGTGATGGCCTCATGATTGAGAAGTTGTGTTTTCAAATTCCTGTTTAACCTACACTGTGCTTACACCATGCTGGGCAAGGTCTTAACCACAAGTCTGTCTGTCCACCCAACAGTATAAATGGGTACCAGTATAAATACTGGGAAGGAAACCTGGGAGGGAAACCTAGTGTCCCATCCAGTAGGAGTTGAACTTCAGTTGCTTCATGCTACAGAAACTGCGATAAGCTCCGGCTGTGATGGGCCAATAGGCTCGTGTGTAAAAAGTACAGACTAGGTGGGGCTAGGTATTGGACCTCTTAATAACTGTCTGAACCATTTCAGGGCCAAAAAATACATGTTTTCAAAGGTGCAAATAAGTATCTTTGAGCAACCCTGTTCCTGGTGGACATTTGCCTGCACACTTAAGTGTTTTCCTTGTTCCCAACACACCTGATTTGCTACCTGCAGAGCAAGGAAAGCACTCATATATGCAGGTTCATGCAGGAACAAGGTTGTGAACCATTAAATTAGAGGATACTGTCACACTGACTTTTAACCCTAAAGCTACAATAAAGTAGATTATTTTCTGAGAGTGTAGAAAGTAAAAGAATTCCTTAAAAAAACACTGCCATTTAGTATTATTTTAATAAAATTAAAACCAATACTCTTCCTCTAGGGTGCACTGCCATTGTCTGCTGGTTTGTTTCGGAGTGAGAGGAAAAACATGGAGCCTCAGTGTCATCCCAGGCTTTATGTCCAGTCCCTGATACCTAAGAGGTGGACACGGCTTCCAGAAGACACCCCACACGTAGAGCTGATACAGCTAGAGGAAAGGCATGGCTGGAGGGCACAGAGCACCAAAAGTCTACAGGTCATGACTCTGCACATCCCGGAGGAGGACAGGTCAGAGGGCAAAAGACTATGTCGAAAAACTAAATATGTTTTTCAAATGTTCTGTCTCCTGATGTGCTGGTACATTAATACATATTTGACTAGTGCATCAACTGGTGTCAGATTATCAGATTCTGTTAGCTTGGGTGACCAGGTCCTAAAAAGGTCAAAGATTCTCATGGTGTTCCTCAAGGGTCAGTACTTGGGCCCTTTTTATTTTCTTTGTATATCGTGCAAAAGAGGCAATCTATCACTTACTGCTACTACAGATCAGGTAGAATAGTTTTCATATAAAATCCCGTGTAAACTACAGCACATGTACACCCCTAAGGTACTAACTACACAGTATTGTATTATTGTATCAAGTGGAACTTTTCTTGTTTGTTCTTTTTACCAGGTGCATAGACATTCTTGAACTCTCTGAACTGGATGACCTGCGCAAGTTTCATGACCACACCCTCCATCTCTATTCTGCCCTATGTGCCCATGGGAACATACCTGTAAGCCATGCCTTGTGTAGCCATATTGACCAGTCACAGCTTCTGTTTGCTTTGCGCTGCTGTAGAATGCCTGGGAAACTGCGAGCGGGTTTCTATAACTTATTAATGACGGCCCACCTCAGTGCCCATAGCAGCGCCAGGCAGGCTACCAACCGTGAGCATATTGTGCCCATGAATGATGCCATGCGGACTGTGAAACTTTTTGAAAATTATGGAAAGCAATACAGCCTCCCAGGCAGTAACATCAGCACCTCTCTGCGACCAAGAATGCACTTCAGCTCACCTTGTTTTGTTAGAGCTAGCAGCAACAGTTTGGATAACAGGTCCGGTACATCTGAGGATGGTTCTTGTCAACATAGTCCTGAATTTCCCCTGGATGTCCTGAAAGCTGTAACCACGGCCATGCTGGAGGAGGCGGTGCACTTAGTCGGCAAGAATATAAGGGACCCTGTGGGTGGTAGCGTAGAGCTATTACTTGTTCCTCTTCTCCAGCTCCTTCACACACTCCTCCTCATGGGTGTATATGAAGACTCAGATCTATGGCGTGTGCTTTCCATCATCCTTCCCTCTGCTTACCTAAGTGAGAATGAAAATGTGGGGGAGTTGATGGATGAAGATAAAGAGAATAGGTATGAGATAGAGGAAGAAGAAAAAGAAGGAAGAGTCCTTGGTGAACAAAGAACTTTGTTACAGATGAAGCTACCGGAAGCAGTTAAACTACAGGTAGGCAAGAATTTAATATTAAACATGATATGAACCTTGAGTGGCACTGTGCTGTAGTGATTAGCATGCCCGCCTCACTACAAGGAGGTCCTGGGTTCAAATTCTGGGCTTGGTGGTGGCGTTTGTGTATGGAGTTTGTTTGTCTCCCCATGTGTGGGTTTCTTCTGGGTACTCCGGTTTCCTCCCACTGCTCAAAGACATGCACATTAAGCTCAGTGGCTGTTCTGAATTGCCCCTAGGTGTGAGGGTGAGTTTGAATGGTTGTTTGTATGGTGGCCCTGTCTGCGATGGACTGGCGGGCTGTTGAGGGTGTTCCCCACATTTGCGTAGAGTCAGCTGACATAGGCTCCAGCCTCCCAGCACCCCTAGTAAAGGATTAAATGTTTCAGCAAATGAATAAAAGAATATTATGAAGTTTGCAGATATTGTGAGTGTTGAGTGGGGCTCAGATAAAATGGCCGATGCGATCACTGGATTGCTAAAAGTTCCATTCAAGTTATTCAGGATTTTGATTTATTTGTGCTTTTTTGCACCCCCCCCCCCCCCGCCCCCCCCGCAGTTGTGTCACCTGCTGCAGTATCTATGTGATTGCCAGCTGCGTCACAGGGTCGAGGCTATAGTGACCTTCTCTGCTGACCTTGTGGGTCGTCTTCAGGGCAACCAGCGCTCTCGTTACACGGATGTCATGGAGGCACTCAACATGTCGGCTGCTCTAACTGCCCGCAAGACCAAGGAGTTTCGCTCTCCACCTCAAGACCAGGTAACCAGGCAGTTGGTTAGATTCTCAACAAGTCATCCATCATTCATAACAAGGACCAAATAAACTGAACTCTGAATGCTGTCCTACTCCTTCAGATGAACATGTTGCTACATTTCCGGAACAATGAGCAGGATTGTCCCTGCCCTGAAAAGGTTAAAGAGCTGCTGTGGGATTTCCATCTGGACCTCAGGAGACACTGTGGTAACTGACTAATCACAGAAATGTATTGGTGATACAGCTGGTTAGGATGCTTTCAATGGTGCCCCGCTAGAAGAAGCACATGATGGGGGCTGGGGCTCTTGCTCTCTTCAGTTTGCGGAGGAAGTAGAGGTGTTGTTGAGCTCTCTTGGTCAGTAATGTAGAGTTGTTTTTCCAGGAGAGGTCCTCAGAAATGTAAAGCCCCTGAAAACAGTTTACAGTTTTTCAAATTTTGTGGGTTTGAAGGTTTTTACTGCAAAAAATAGTCATTAAACAATGCATCGCTCATTACGTGATTTTCTGATTTTGGCTGCGTTTTTCCAGATCAGGTCACAAGTTTTACCCAACAATACAGCCAATAATATTTGCCATAGAAATACTGAAACTCTTTGCTTTGTTTACTAGTGTGCAATCTACAGTATAAAAGAACGTGAACCACTTGCACTGTAATATATGCATTTTTTTTACTTAACAGGAGTTGAAACTGATGAAAACGTAAATAGTGAAGATGATGATGAGAATCAGCCTATCAGGAATCGACTGCGAAACCTGATGGACAAAATGTCTCGTCTAAAGAGAAGGATGTCTGGTGTGATTGAAGAGGACGTTGTGACTAAACCTGGTATGAACACACACACACACACACACACACACACACACACACACACACACACACTCACATACAACCTCTTGGATCAGCACAACATTGCAACACTGCATTACCTGGAGAGCAGTTGGGGGTTCGGTGCCTTGCACAATGGCACATCAGCTGTGAAGGTAGAGGAGGGGGACAGTGCTGCTCACTCACCACCACACATTTTCCCTGCAGGTTCGGGAGTCAAACCAGCGGCCATGGCTGCCCCATTAGTGGCTTCTATTTATTATGTGGTACATGATATAATCTTTTGATCCTGTACACTGTTCACTATTATATTCTTTCCTGCCACTTACTCATACTCTACTTCCTTCTGTCTCCAGTTTCTCTTCAGTGGCTGATCTCAGACACTGTGATGCATTGGGCTCGTGAGGATCCTCTGGAGGACCCGGTTTTGGTATGGGCCGCGTTTGGACTCCTGCGCTGCCAGTATGCTGGTCTTGCTGGCAAAATGGCCACTGCATTGCAAAAAGCCTACTGCATCACTGAAAACTCAGTCGAGGACACCCTTGGACTGCAGGAGGCGCTGGGGCGGATTCGCTCACTACTTACAGTTAAAATGGGCATAGAGGAAGAAAAACTCATGATCCAAGGTCTTGGGTAAGAGCGCTGATCTTAAAAACATGACTGGATTCCACATTAGTGGTTCAGCTGTGAAGCTATAGGGTGGCTCTCTTGGTGAGACCTCCTTGCTGTAAGACTTCAGTATGGATTAGTATGGTCGGAAGCCGACAGAAGATTTTACTGTTGAAGGTCAGAATGTCTTAAATCCATATAACTTTTCCAGATGTTCCACAGATACTTTGAATAAGGGACGCGATCGATTACCACCCAATCATGGGTATCTGCAAGCTTACACATGCCTGGTGGGAATGTACGCAGTGGGAATGTACGGCAAACTATTGCTTCACACCGTGGCTACGAAAACGAGAGTCTTTTAAAGTCTCTGAGATGAGTGTAGTTGCTTGGAAATGGGTGAACCGGTAGTGCATTATGGGAAGTGTAGTGTGAGGCAGACATGTTGAATGTGTGTGTGTGTGTGTGTGTGTGTGTGTGTGTGTGTGTGTGTGGCATCCATGTTGGAAAGGTCAGAGTCACTGCACGTGTCAGGAATGAGTGAGATCATGACAGAGACCAAAAATAAATAAATAAATAAAAAAGTCACATCTGCTCACGTGTTTGTAACCAAAACTCTTTTCTCTGTAGTGAAATCATGAAAAATAAAGTTTTCTATCAGCACCCGAACCTGATGCGGGCATTGGGTATGCACGAGACCGTCATGGAGGTGATGGTTAACGTCCTGGGCACCAGAGAATCCAAGGTACAGCACCTGTGTTTTGTATTTACAACCACGTTTCTTTCGGTAAACGTTTCTCATGTTTTTACAAAAAAAACCCCCAAAAAACCCAAACAAATAAATAAATCTCTACCCGAAAAAGGAAATCCGGTTTCCAAAGATGGTGGCCCACTGCTGCCGTTTCCTGTGTTATTTTTGCCGAATCAGTCGCCTCAACCAGAAAGCCATGTTTGATCATCTGAGCTACCTGTTGGACCACAGCAGCGTTGGACTTGGTATGATCTCTAAACACCACGTCACTGATGATCCTCAATGACTCCATGGATTTAAATGTGTCTCTGTAATGTGTTTTAGGTTATCATTTTTTTACATGACCTACACCTTTACGTTTATATTTATGGAGTTTGGCAGGTGCTCCTATCCAGAGCGATATACATTTTTATCTCATTTATGGGCTTTGTTGGTGTGAAGCCCAACAGTAGCAGCTTAGTGGTGCTGGCGCATCAACCTGTGACGTTCTGTGAGCCACCATTGGCCTTTAAAATTGTAGAACAGCTTCTGAACTTAATAACCACAGTCTGGCTGAGAACAATAAGAATGTGAAACCTTGTGTGTACACTTTCCTGGCAGGATATATATCTGGATTATAAACCGAATTTATTCTGGTGATTTATACCATATTCATTCAGTGGCGTCAAGGTGGCGTAGTGGTTAGCATGTCCGCCTCACAGGAAGAAGGTCCTGGATTCGATTCCCAGGCTCAGACCTACTCTGGTTTCCTCCCACAGTTAAAAGACGTGCACATTAGGCTAACTGGCTGTTTCAAATTGTCCCTAGGTGTGAGTGCGAGTGCGAATAGTTTTGTGTGTGTGTGTGTGTGTTGGCCCTGCAATGATCTGGCGAACTAATAGGGTGTAGCCCAGGAAGTTGGCTGCCACCCTATTAGGTTTAGGCGGTGTGGTAAATGAGTGAGTGCGTGCTATTCATTTATTCATTCATTGATTATTTTGCCGAACCATTTAATCCCACTAAAGCGGTGGGAAGACTGGAATCAGTCAACTCTGGGTGAAGGTGGAGTACACCCTGAACAGCTCCATATGATATTGTTTATGATAAAAAACTAAATGCTTTGAAGTATGCAGTTAGCATTAAGCTAATTCATTGGGTATTACTAAAAGCGAGTGCATAAGACATTGAAGAGACGCAGTCGCCATGTTGTTACTCCCTGGGAACTGTCAAACTATGCCTAATATATCAACCTAGTGCACCATGACTTCTCTGACTGCTTTTACGTAAAGTTGATATAAAAAAAACTAGGTGGGAATGTGAATGATTGTGGGTATTGCACTGCAATGGTCTGGCGAGATGAATAGGGTGTACCCCGCCTTCACACAGAGTCAGCTGGGATCGGCTCCAGCCTCCCACGACCCTAGTAGGAATGAACGGAATGAATGATTATAGGATTCCCCCGTGCATTTCAGCATCGTTGGCTGTCTTGTGTCTGCCTTTAAACTCATGCCAACTTCCAGGTTTTAACACTATACAATATTTTGTAACACTTGCCATGCTAACCACTGTAACTCCGGATGTTTCCTCAGCATCTCCCTCCATGCGAGGCTCGACTCCTCTGGACGTGGCTGCGGCTTCCGTAATGGACAACTACGAGCTAGCATTAGCGCTAACAGAGCCAGACCTTGAGAAGGTCAGAACCACTGATATTTACTGTGTCCTTTGATACGTTCCTTATTGTTCTGGTTATATTTCATAAAATGTTGTGTAGGAAGAACATTCGCTAAGACAAACTACAACCACGAGATTCTTGGCATTAAATAAAAAAAAACATAAAAAAATAAAAGTCTCATCCTGCTATTTTGGTCTCCTCCTATAGGTGGTGCAGTATTTGGCAGGCTGCGGCCTGCAGAGCTGTACATTGCTGCTCTCAAAAGGATACCAGGACATCGGCTGGAATCCTGTCGAAGGAGAACGATACCTGGACTTATTACGCTTTGCTGTATTCTGCAATGGTGAGAAAACATTCATTCGTTAATTTGCCGAACCGTTTAATCCTTTAGGGGTGCGGGGAGGTCAGAGCCTATCTCAGGTCACCATGGATGAAGGTGGGGTGCACCCTAAACAGCTTGCCAGTCCACTGCTGGGCCAACACACACACACACACACACACACACACACACACAATCATTCATACTCACATCCAGGGGCAATTTGGAACAGCCAGTTAGGCTAATGTTCATGTCTTTGGAATGTGGGAGGAAACCGGAGTACCTGGACAAACCCCATGCAAACACAGGGAGGTTATACAAACTCCACACAGAACCGATCTTGCCGAACCTGGGACTCAAACCCAGGACCTTCCTGATTTGAAGCGGACACGCTCATCATTAACAGACTATTACCTTCCACCAAGACTCCACCTTCCACCAGTGTCGCCACAGCAAGTAGGAGATTTTCTCTTCTAAACTCTTTTGTTGAGTTTAGGTGAGACGGTATGCTTAGAAGGCAGACATTTATGACCGGTTGGTTAATATAGAACCAGTACACTATCAGGACATTATTGTGGCCCCTGTTTTCCTGACTACGGTTAACATTGAGTTTTCCTTTCACTTCCTTTCACTCGCTCACTTCCTCCTTCATTTGGATCACCTGTCTTGTTAGTTTAATTATCCGCTTAACAAGTTCATGTTCGTGCTTCCTTTTAATGTTTGGTGTTGTTTATTCTGTGCAAGTCTGAAAGGTGGTGTATGAGCCTCCTTTTTGGGGTTTCAGTTTTCTTATTAATAATAAATCTGTTTTTTATTGGTGACGCAGCAGCCTGATTGGGTTTCCTGCAGTGCCACAGACACGGGACAACCATCTAAGTCATGTTCCATGCCTGTGGGGCTCCGCACAGAAGCGCCGCTAATACCACCTCCTCCATTGTCGCCATGTTTGCGCCTTGTGCGTCTGACTTGCTCCCTGGTTGATGTATTGCTTAACATAAATGCTAAAGATAATGAAGGAGGGAAGTATTTGAATGTGTAATTATTAAAATGTTTGAAATGGGCGTCTTTATTTTTGTATGTGAAGGGAGTAAAGGGCGGCACGGTGGTGCAGTGGTTGGCACGTCCGCCTTACAGCAAGAAGGTCCTGGGTTTGATTCCCGGGCTAGGGGCGTTTCTGTGTGGAGTTTGCATGTTCTCCCCGTCCTTGCGTAAGTTTCCTCAGAGTACGCCGGTTTCCTCCCACAGTCCAAAAATATGCACAGCAGGCTGATTAATGGTTCCAAATTGCCCCTAGGTGTGAGAGTGAGTGTGAATGGTTGTATGTGTGTTTGCCCTGCAATAGCCTGGCAAACTGTTCAGGATATACCCCGCCTTTGCTCAGAGTCGGCTGAGATGGGCACCAGCCTCCCCACAACCCTAATTAAGATTAAGCATTAATGAATGAAGTTTAGTTCAGTACTACTGACCAAACTATAATAGAGATATATATAATATACTATAATGGAGATATATATATATATATATATATATATATAATATAAAGTCCTTGCATAGGTGAAAGCGTGGAAGAGAACGCATACGTGGTTGTCCGGCTCCTGATTCGCCACCCTGAATGCTTTGGCCCTGCCCTCCGAGTCGAAGGAGGAAACGGTCTCTTAGCGACCATGGAGGAAGCTATCAAGATGTCAGAAGAGGAGAATGGAGAGTGTTTTTCCAAAGCCTACCAGTCCAGTTGCATACTGTTAGTCTTCCTTTGCTTTTTCCTTCTGATAAACTTTTCTTTAATTGTCCAACACACTATTTTAGTTACTCCCTCCTACAGTGACATTCTGAACGATGAAGATGATGATGTCATCCACATGGGACATGCCATCATGACCTTTTACTCAGCTCTTATAGATCTGCTGGGACGCTGTGCACCAGAGATGCATGTGAGTGATTATTATAGAACTAATGTAATAAATGTTTAAAAAACTACTAAAATTAAAGTAATGAAAAAAAAAAAATTCTATGCAAATTATATATATATATGTGTGTGTGTGTGTGTGTGTGTGTGTGTGTATAGCTAATAGAGGCTGGTAAAGGCGAGGCTGTACGTATAAGGGACATATTGAGGTCTCTGATCCTGGTGAAGGACATGGAAGGAGTCATCAGTGTCCCTTTCCCACTCCCTTTTCTGGACAAAGGTACACCATCAACTTCTTATCACCGTGGCAACAGACTCTGGCTATAAAATCATAACTGAAAACTGTAGTGATTTTAAATAGGGTTGAATGTATTTTGTTGAACAGTAAACTAAATTATACGACTGTATCAAGATATAATGCATCAATGAGAGAGTTATACTTTCTCATATATATCTTTTTTTAATTGAATTTATTATATATTATATATAGAATATCACCCCTTAATATGAAATGGACAGTCTACCTCCCTAATTTGGTCTGCCGTGGTTTATTTATGTTATATAAAATTATAAAGCTATTAAAACATAATAAATACACAATTATAAATAAATCCAAATAATTATTATATTTTGCATGCTGGTATAGTGATATAAACTGGAAGCATAATTATAAACATAAGTTTAAAAAAATGTTTTTTTTTTTTGTTTTTTTTTAATTACTGTGTGTAACAGTACTTAGTGACATGTAGTGGTGAGGTTTCATATTGCAGCCAACTGAAAGGTTCTTCCTGACCCCTCCTTTTCGAAGCCTGTGTGGTTCTGAGTTATGAGTACGGTAGAAACATGGTGGTGCAAGATGGGGGGCCTCCATGTAAGGGGGCCCCGCTCCACATGTAGATATCAAAAACTTATACTAAGGTTCTGTAAAGCGTATTTATTAATGATATACTTTAATTCTACAGACAGATCCTCCAAAATATTACAAACTGTACCTTTAATTTAAAAATTAATTCTCAATTAAAGAGCAGCGGTATTGGTCATTCTTACATTTGTGCGTGGGAGCACTCGCCCGTACTTGACAAGAAGCACGGAACCACTGATTCTAGTAATACAAACACCACAGGTACCCTTTTAACAGTCATCCTTTTTGTTTTATCTCAGATGGTTGCACGATGGAACCGGACATGTCCAGATGCTTCTGTCCAGATCACAAAGCTTCCATGGTGTTGTTTCTGGACCGGGTTTATGGTATCCAGGACCAAAACTTTCTGCTTCACCTCCTAGAGAGAGGCTTCCTGCCAGACCTGCAAGCTGCCATTAGCATGGACAACGTGAGGGCGTCCATATAGTCATCTTAGTTGTAATTAGCATATTAATGACTGTAGCAGTGCAACTGGAGTTGAAATTTGCGAACATGGCTTTCGCAAGTTTAACTCCTACACCTGGAGAATTGTACTTAATCCAGCACATTTGCTTTTTAGGTTTTCATATCATGCATGATGGGCGGTACGGCGGTGTAGTGGTTAGCATGTCTGCCTCACAGCAAGAAGGTCCTGGGTTCGAGTACCCGGGCTCGGCGAGAGCGTTTCTGTGTGGAGTTTGCATGTTGTTCCTATGCTTGCGTGGGTTTCTCCGGGTACTTCGGTTTCCTCCCACAGTTTAAAGACATGCACATTAGGCTAACTGGCTGTTCCAAATCGCCCCTAGGTGTGATAGTGAGTGTGAATGGTTGTGTGTGTCACCCCGTGATGGACTTGTGAGCTGTTCACAGTGAACCCTGCCTTCGCTTAGAGTCGGCTGAGATAGGCTCCAGCCTCCCTGCGACCCTAGTATGAATAAACGGTTGAACAAATGAATGGATAATTACATTCATAATTGGTTAAAACTGAGTGTGGCGCTCTCTATAATATCAAGAATGAAAATCTTTTCTTTCTTTCATCTCTTTGTAGAGTGGACTGGGTGGTACGGACATGGCGTTGGCCCTGAACCGTTACTTGTGCGGCTCAGTGCTGCCCTTGTTGAGTAAGTGCTCATGGCTGCTATGTGACCTTCCTCTCATCAGGACAGGAACGGCGAACGACATCTTACAAGCTCTCTACCGTCTCTCAAAAGCCAGCAGCCTCACCAAAGCCCAGCATGATGCCATCCAGACCTGCCTGCTCTCTGTGTGTGGGTGAGTTCTACTGTCACATCAGGAACCGCTTCTTACCTCTTTAGCTACAAGACCTTTTTTTTCTTTGGATTCACTCCAATTCTGTATTCATGTATCTGCCGGGTTTTTTTTTTTTTGTCATATATGTAACATGGTGACATTTTAGGATCTTATGGCTTCAATATTTTAACAGTTTTAATAAATGAGAACGCGACATTGTAATGTTTACCTCAAGAAGCATTTTCAATTCATAAAATTATGGACATTTAAATGAAGCACTTCTAATGTTAATTCTAATCTAATTTACTTTTTGTCAGATATCTCCTCAGGCTTTCTCTGTGCACACTAATGAAAAATCCAGTGGGATTTGCAGATAAGAAACAAAGAAAGTGGCCCATTGTGAGCTACACAACACTATTCCAGCCAATCAGCAACAAGGGATGTTTGTGCTCATGCACAGAATAAATAACCTAATAAATGGAGGGGAATCTTGAGGGAAAGGGTTTTTAATCATTATTTAATAGGGGATGTTTAATATCACATGAAAAAAAAAAATCGTATGTT
>JAQMYF010000023.1:50216519-50228791 GCA_030014195.1 Neosilurus mollespiculum
CTCAATTATTTATTGTGTCATTTAGTGTGTGTGTGGTTGGGTGTGTGTGCGTGTGTGTGTGTGTGTGTGTGTGTGTGTGTAGGTGGAATCTCCACAGGGCAGTAAAAGGGCTGTGTGGCAGAAGCTGCTCTCTAAGCAGAGGAAACGAGCCGTGGTGGCCTGCTTCAGGATGACTCCTTTATACAACCTGCCACGGTAACATGCACACACACGCGCACACACACACACTCACACACACACACACACACACGCACACACACACACACACACTCACACTCACACACACATGCACACACACATGCACACACACACGCACACACACACACATGCACACACACACACACACGCACACGCACACACGCACACACACATGCACACAGAAACGCACCTCTGTACAACCTGCAACTGTCATACATTAAGTAATGCCATGAAAATAAATACTACTAAAACTACTACTAATCATCATCATCATCGTCATCATCATCGTAGAGTAAATCACAAGAATTACTTCATAAAATGATCTTTGTTTGGTAGCAGTCGTAATGTCTTTCTTTATATACCCTCCTCGTCTGTTCCTCGCCTGTTCCTCGTCTGTTCCTTGTCTGTTCCTCATCTGCTCCTCACCTGGCCCTCGTCTGCTATTCGTCTGCTCCTCGCCTGTGTTGATGCAGGCACCGGGCGGTGAATCTGTTCCTGCAGAGCTACAGGAGGATGTGGGTGGAGGCCGAAGACAATTTATATGAGGAGAAGATGATTGAGGATTTAGCTGTGAGTTTATAACACACACACACACACACACACAATCATTTTACACTTAGTTTTCATATTTTTATGTTATCTCTATATATTTTTATTTAGGGCTGCACGGTGGCGCAGTGAGTGATTAGCCTCACAGCAAGAAGGTCCTGGGTTCGATTCCCAGGCTTGGGGAATTTCTGTGTGGCATTTGCATGTTCTCGAAGTGCTTGCGTGGGTTTCCTCCGGGTACTCCGGTTTCCTCCCACAGTACAAAGACATGCACTTTAGGCTAATCGGCTGTTCCAAATTGCCCCTAGTTGTGAGTGTGAGTGTGAATGCCCAGTGATGGTATGGCGAGTTGTTCAGGGTGTACCCCGCCTTCGCCCGGTGTTGGCTGTGATAGGCTCCAGCTTCCCCACGACCTTAGTAGTAGGATTAAGCGGTTTGGTGAATGAGTATCTGAGTGTTTGAATATCAGATGAATATTTTCTCTTCAAAATGTAGATAATGAATGAATGCAAGAAATTCCTGGTGCATGCGGCGCACTGAGGCGTGACGAAGGAGAGAGAGAATGTTCTCCACTCGCGTTCGTTTATATGGAACGCCAGAAGAAGAACATATCTATAGCACATCGAAGGCGTTTGGTTCCCTACTCTGATGTGTATCGCTCTCGGGAGACTGCACTTATAATTCATTTGTGCACTGTGGCCCCTGGTCCCCAAATACCCAGAATTCAATGCAGTATCTGGACATTTTAATGTTTCTACACAAGTATTGGTTTAAGAATGGTGTTAAAATGCAGTAAGTGTGTATGTTATGGGATTTTAGACCCCATGACCCACAGCCGCTGCACCGCAGCTTTAGAAATCGACACACACGGTTATTTGGACCTGATGCTCATGAATCTTTTATTTGACTGCAGAAAGCAGGAGATGGAGGGAGCGTGGAAGAGGAAGAGGAATGGAGTGGGGGAACAGTAAAAGGCAAAAAGATCGACCCTCTTCATCAGCTCATTACTCTCTTCCACCAAAGTGCACTGACAGAGAGGAGGTGTGTGTGCGTGTGTGTGTGTGTGTGTGTGTGTGTGTGTGTGTGTGTGTGTGTGTGTGTGTGTGTGAAAGAGAGAGTGAGAGAGAATTGAGACAGTGTGTTATCTTTAACTGAATCAGTGTTATAGATGATTCTGTAATATTCACATTAATTTAAATTCAAATTTTATCTGATAAAAAAACTCAAATCTTCCTCCTTCTTTCTTTCTTCCTTTCTTTACTTGTTCCTTTTTGCCTTATTTGTTTCTTCCTTTCCACCCCTTTATTACCTCCCTTCTTTCCATTATATCCTTCCTTCCTTTATTAGCTTCCTTTTTTGCTTCCTTCCTTTCTTTACACAATTGTCTGCCTTTTCTTCTTCCTTCCTTGCTTCCTTTCTTTACTTCCTTTCTTTATTGCATTCCTTCTTTCCTTCCTTTAGGGTCTTCCTTCCTTCTTTCCTTTATTGTCTTCCTTCCTTCCTTCCTTCCATAATTTACTTTTTTACTTCCTTTACTGACTTCTATTCTTTCTTCCTTATTTATTTATTTGTTTGTTTGTTTGTTTGTTTGTTTGTTTGTTTGTTTGTTTATTTATTTTACTGTGGCCACAGAGTCCTGTTTTGATTTATTGATGTATTAAATCTTTCACTGATTTGTTTTGATCATAAAATAATGAATTTATTTATTTATTTACTAAAACATTTAATCGTTATTCAGTAAATTTATTATCTGATGGATGTATTATTTGTTTATTAACTTGTTGTTAGTCTGTACTTGTTTTTAGTCTTTGGTTGTTCTTATTGATGTTTTATTCATTCATTTTTAATTTACTCACACTGAATTATTTTTTTTTTTTAGCAGGCTGGAGGAAGACTGTCTGTACCTGGCCTACACTCACATCATGGCCAAGGTAATGTCTATCTGAGTACTGACACATGGAACAAAAGTACTGACGCTTGGAACAAAACTACAGACACATGGAACAAAACTGACAGTAATACATAGAATAAAAGTACAGACACAGAACAAAAGTACTGACATGGAACAAAACAACAGACACATGGAACAAAACTGACAGTAATACATAGAATAAAACTACAGACACATAGAACAAAACAAACGCTGAGTACCGACACCTGGAAAATCCTGTACCTTTATAATTTCAGCTCAGTATCACAGGTTCTTTAAATAGAGGTCAGAGGAGGTGGATTTACATGCATGTGTAGATAAATGTAACTGTCTGTAGGTTGAATCCATGCGTTTGATTTACAGACACTGTTTGGGGACTCTTTACACCGCAGGGGTTTCAGTGTTAATTCAGCAAGTGTTTTATTTTAAAGGTAGTAATTTGTATCCTAATCTCTCTAAAAGATATACATGTGTTTTATTAATCCCCGTGCAGAGCTGCCGGGCTGAGGATGAGGATGGTCACGATGAGGTAAAATCCTTTGAGGTGAGTGATGAGGAGGATTTACAGCAATAAGAATCTGTTGATCATGTGTCATGTGCATGTTGTGTGGAGGGAGATGTTGTACACGCTGCTAGAAACTGATGATGACCGATTGGTTTTCAGTGAGGGATATAAAATCAAAACCAGTCTGTACGAACCATTTATAAAGTCAATGAGTAAATTTGGAATTTGTCTGAATTTTTTCTTAACTTTCCGAGTGATTGTTTTACTGATTTTTGTTGTTTGTTTGTTTGTTTGTTTGTTTCAGGAGAAAGAGCTGGAGAAACAGAGACTTTTGTATCAACAGGCCAGACTGCACAATCGGGGAGCTGCAGAGATGATTCTCCAGAGACTCAGCACCAGCAGAGGTAAGCACACACACACACACACACACACACACACACACACACACACACACACACACACACACACACACATGGGTGGATGTATGGATGTATAAACAGACAGATAGACAGTTGGACAGATAGATATGGGTGGGAGGGAGTAGATACACACTTAGCCTGATGAATGGATGGATGGATGGATGGATGGATGGATAGATGGATGGATGGATGGATAGATAGATTGATTGATTTCCATACTGATTCATCCTACTATGGTTGCTTGGAGGGTGGAACACTGGGTAGAAGCAGGGTACACCCTGAACAGCTCGTCAGACCATTACAGCTCAAAACATATAACCATTCACACTCACACCTAGAGGCAATTTGGAACAACCAGCCAGCCTAAAGTGCACCGTGGGAGGTCCAGAGTGACAGAGTACCTGGAGGAAACCCACGCAAACTCCACACAGAAACGTCCACACCAAACCCGGTACTCGAATCCACGACTTCTGTGTGAGGCGGACGTGCTAACCGCTACACCACCGTACCACCAAATTCTCATTAAAATAAATAAATAAATAATATATATATATATAATTTTTTTCCCAAGTCACCGTGCAATTCTAATAAAAATTCAAGTTAAGAGGAATGTTGCAAAAAAAAGCTAAATTGTTATCAAATAATTTCTTAATGATATAGAATGGCATGATTTAAAGAATTTTTGTAACTAATTTCACATTTTTATGTGAATATCTGGGAAAATGAATAATAAACATCAGTGATTAGGATGAGATGAAAACTCACAGAGATTTACGAGGGCGAATGATTCTATAAACGAAGAAAGGAATTAGAAATTTATTCATTCATCTTCTTATTCATCCATGCTCATCCTTCCATCCCTCCATACATCCGTTCATTAAGTAAATCATTACTCTCTGATTCATTCACACATTTATTCATCCACTGATTAAATAAATAATGGATAGCATTTGGATTTCTTCTCAGATATGCTCAGGCGCTTACTCGTTTGTTTCCTTGTTTTTTGGGGGGGGTTTTTGTTGTTGTTCTTCACTTTTAACAGGAAAGCCTTTGATAGGTAGTTAACACAACATCTGCTCGATTCTCGCTTTATATTTGTTTTGTATTTTAATACCAGGTGTTATGGGACCCTCCGTGGAGGCCACTCTGATGCTCGGCATCGCCATCCTGAACGGAGGGAACACAGCGGTGCAGCAGGTACAACCTCAGTAATAAATCATTTCAAATTGGATTTGGACTATTTAATTTCAAAATAGTTATAGCACATATCAACAAATTCTATCATAAAATAATTATACTGTTACAAGAATAAATCTTTTTTTAATGTAATAAAATGCAAAACACCTGAAAAACCGTTACACAAAATCTGAATTTGAATAAATATCAAAATGAATCCATCCTTCAGTTTTGCTTCAGTGTATGATTACTGTACTAAGAATCATTACCACTGCTAATTTGGTAAAATTATCAAAAAAAAATGTGACAATATACACAATCAGCCGTAAAATTAACACTCTTTCTCCTGACTGATCACTGTCTAGACGGCCGCATACACAGCGAGCTGCAATGCAATGTGTGCTCTGGCTCCAGTCTTTCACAGACAGCATTAACAGTTTTGGCAGTTTGTGCCACAGTAGCTTATCTCACAACAATGAGACTAGGTTATAAATTGGATATATATTTCTATAGCCACAATATAACATTTAAAAACGACGTCTTCACTAGGCTTTAAACAGCACTGGCCCAGCACAGCTTAGAAATATAGTACAGTGATTGAGAAAGGGGTTGTGGAACACGGTTAGTTTAGCCCACTTTGGAGCTCTAATTCAGATTTAAATTGATGCCTAAGACACCACAACAACTCATTATGTCTCAATCTGTAATTTTTCCAACTCTGTGACTTACGACTTATTATATGTTTGTATAAATATACTATATGTTTATTTGATCAAATTTTATAATTAGTTTGTAAATGTGTTTTTTTTTTTGTTTGTTTGTTTTAAAGATGGTGGAACAAGAAAGTGAACATGTAACATTTTGTTGGAAATAATAAACATTTATTTTTTATTAATTGTTTAATGTGTTTAGTTTCACACAGACTAAAATAAACTTAGTTTTGTGTCATTAAATATTCCAATTAAAAAAAGTAATGTTTTATTATTTGTCTTCATTTTCATTTTTTGTGAGATTCTGAGAATGGAATCGAATTATTAAACTGTTTTTGTAAACTGAACTGAAATGTGACCAAAGTGTATCGTTACATCTCAGGTTATCATTTTATTTCCTCTGTTAGTGTAACTGTACATGAGTTTTTATTCTTTTTGGTTCCTGATAGAAAATGTTGGACTATCTGCGAGAGAAAAGAGATGTGGGTTTCTTTCACAGCCTGGCGAGCCTCATGCAGTCCTGCAGGTATCACCTCTATTCCAGCCTGTGGAAAAAAATCTGGCGTGCTTTCTCGTTTCATTCACGCCACAACGAGCAGTGATCTTGAAACAGCCCCTGCTATCTAGAATTCACAACAAAACTGTAGCACAGTGGCCTCCTTCATTCTCCTTGCGATCTCTTCTTAAAGCTCGTTCTGACTTGTACATACCATATTCACTCGTTCATTCACTCGTTCATTTTCTAAACTGCTTAATCCTATTTAGGGTCGAGGGGAGGCTGCCGCCAATCTCGGCCGACTCTGGGTGAGGGCGGGGTACACCCTGAACAGCTCGCCAGGCCATCACAGGGCAACACACATATAACCATTCACACTCACACCTAGGAGTGATTTAGAGCAACCAATTAGCCTAAGGTGGATGTCTTTGGACTTTGGGAGAAAACCAGAGTACCCAGAGGAAACCCATGTAAGCACAGGGAGAATATGCAGACTCCACACAGAAACGCCCGAGCCCGGGAATCAAACCGGGACCTTCTTGCTGTGAGGCGAACGTGCAAACCACTGTGCCACACTGTATATATATATATATATATATATATACTGTATATATATATATTTTTTTTTCCATGGTTTTTTGCCTTCACTTAGCATTAGCATCTGGGCTACCAATTTCTTGGTAGGACACTGATTGAGAGCACTGAAGAAGGATTTGACTTCACATTTAAATTTCTGTCCGTCTCTGATGGTCAGAATCTTCTCTGGGAGTTTATTCCACGGTTGGCCTGTGGCTCGGAGGAATGAACTCTTGTGAGATACTGTGGAACAGAATAGGGGCTCAACGGTTGTTGAATGTTGGCAGCTGGAATGTTGAGTCTCTTGTTTTATGGCCTTGAGCTTTGGAACTAGCCCACTGAGTAGGGCAGGTGCTTCTCCACGATGCCTTCGGTGAAGAAGTGTTAGGGCACCGACCTCTCTCCTCTAGTTGAGGGGTTGAATCTGTTTGGCTTCAAGTTTATCTTATGGGAGATTGATGATGTTGATGGTTCTTCTTTGGATTGTGTCAAGCCATGACAGAGGTTTGAGATACTACATGCTCTTGTACATCATGGCTTTTTTGTCTGGACTGAGAAAATGGGAAACTCTTTTAAGCAGGCCTAGACGCCTTCCAGCATTCATGGCCGTCTTCTTCACAACGTTGATCCAGATATACTGGAAACGTGAGAGTGCGGCACGGTGGTGTAATGGTTAGCACGTCCACCTCACAGAAAGAAGGTCCTGGGTTCGAGTCCCGAGTTGGTGTCTGTGTAGAGTCTGCATGTTCTCCATGTGCCTGCGTGGTTTTTCCTCCAGGTACTCTGGTTTTCTCCCTCAGTCCAAAGACATGCACGTTAGGCGAACTGGCTGTTTCAAATTGACCCTAGGTGTGTGTGTGTGTGTGAATGGTTGTGTGTGTGTCGGACCTGCGATGGTCTGGTGAGCTGTTCGGGGTTATGAGATATCCTCCGGTCTCCCCGCAACCCTAACAGGATTTAGAGGCTTAGAAAATAATGATTTTCTATCTATCTATTAATGAATAATGAAGAAAGTAGTGATACATCTCTGGATATGATATAATATGTTGTTTTCTCATTTTATTTATTCTTTAGTTTATTTAATCACTTACTCTGATAAATGTTCAAGTTTTTGTTATCACTGATGTGGACAATGTGTGTTTTTTTCATTCAAAGTGTTTTAGACCTGAACGCTTTCGAGAGGCAGATGAAAGCCGAGGGTTTAGGAACAGCAGCCGAAGGCAGCGCAGGTACGTCTGAGACACCGGCCATACAATAAAAGCTAGATTTAATAGGCTGTAATACGAGTCTGCAGGAGTATAAGATGGAGATTGGTGTTATCTGTCTTTTTTTGTCTGGTATTATCTTCCTCTCTGTACGTGTCTGTTAGGTGAGAAGGTAATGGCAGATGAGGCGCTTACTTGTGATCTCTTCCGCTTCCTGCAGTTGCTGTGTGAAGGACATAATGCAGGTGTTTATTTGCACAATTGCACAATCAATCACGAACAGCACAACGTCTCGGGGCTAGAGGGACAAACCAATAACCGGAAATCACACTGAGTCATCTATTCCTGCCTTTTTCTCTCATTATAGTCTTTTATCGCTGGATATAAAGAAGGAGTGAAGTCAGTTTTGTCCAATTCTTGACGAAGCTTTTGACAATTTTTAAGAAAAGGATTAATAATAATAATTATTATAATAATAACAATGCAACTTTAGCGTAAAAAATTATCATAACAGTAAGGACGGATATTGAAGACTTGATTCCCTGCTGTGTGATATTATACTTTGAATTTATTACCTGTATGAATAGATTGCAGATATCACGGACGTTAACCCTCGCTCCCCCTTATTTAAACTCCTATATTATCTTCATCCTTACTTTATTACTCACTCAGTAGCCGCACCCTCTAATCCTACCCAGGCGCAGGGAGGATGGAGCTAATCTGGGGGGGGGGTGATGTGTGTGTACACCCTGAACAGCTCGCCAGATCATCGCAGGGCCAACACGCACGCACAAGCATTCACACCAACACTCACAACTAGGTACAATTTGGAACTACCAGTTAGCCTAACATGCATGTCTTTGGACTGTGGGTGGAAACCAGAGTACCCAGAGGAAACCCATGCAAGCACAGGGAAAACATGCAAACTGGACACAGCAAAGCCCGAGGCCGGGGCATCGAACCCGGGACCTTCTCGCTCGTGCGAACCACTACGCCATTTTATCGGTCACATTTTATGTTCTGTAGATTTCTCTTTTGGCGTCACATTTACTGCTTTTTTAATATTTTTTACAATATTGTATCTGCAACAAGTGTTTACTTTATCTATTTTTTTATTTACTATTACACAACTCATATGAATACTTGATTTTGATTGGTCAATCACAGCACTGAGGGGGTTTATTTCTTTATAACACAATGTTGTTGAGTATAATGGGCCGTTGCTGTGGAGCATGTCATTAAATAAATAAATAAATAAATGCATAAAATCATTTTAAAATCAGTATTTTAAGTAAAATTACAGATTTATTTAGGGCACTGCCATGTAATGAGTGAGATAATGTACAAAAAGCCAGTTATTATTGCAACTGGGACAGAATTTTGTAAACAGTTTAAACATTAACGGCTAAAAACTCAGATTTAAACTCATAACCTACTGATTTTTTTAGGCCCAAATAATTTACCAACCAGTAATACTGATGACAAACTGAGACTTATTATTGTCAGTCATTTATTAGCTAAGCAGGCTTCACTTCAATCTCCTCTGTAGCAGCATGAAAATCTGCCTGATGTCATGTGTTATGATGTCATTAAATCTAGGAGCCAGTAACAATCAACTATGCAAATTCACGCCAGTAAACCCATGCTTACAATTCAAGGTGTAAGTATTCATTTATTTTATAAGCCGCTTAATCCTAATTAGGCTGGCGCCCATCTCAGCCGGTCTTCTTGCTGTGAGGCGGATGTTCTATCCACTGCGCCACTGTGCCGCCCAAGGTGTAAATATTGCTGTATTTTGAATTCTGTAGAAGTCGTTTATTGTCCTGTAGAGAAAATATTTCCTAGTTATATGTTGTTCTGTTTTAAATATTATAACTCACTTCCATTGTGACAGACTTTCAGAACTATCTGAGGACTCAGACAGGAAACAATACCACAGTGAACATCATCATCTCCACGGTGGACTTCCTGCTCCGACTGCAGGTAAATCGGCTCGGTAATCCAGAATAAAGGAATGGAGATGTGTATGGATGAGAACAGATTCTTAATGTGCAGCAGTAGCCTACGTCTATGAGCGTGTGTTGTGTTTAGGAGTCCATCAGTGACTTTTACTGGTTTTACTCTGGGAAAGATGTGATCGATGAACACGGCCAGCGTAACTTCTCTAAAGCCATCAGGGTGGCCAAACAGGTCTTCAACACCCTCACAGAGTACATCCAGGTGAGAACACCTTCACGCACATCTGGACCTTCTTTAAGATGCAGTAAGTTTCTCATGCATCTTGAAGAACCTTCATTTGAAGAGTTTAGATGTCTCACATACTTCTGTTAAAATCAGCATATTCGTTCATTCATTTTCCGAACCACTTAATCCTCCCAGGCTAGCGGGGAGGCTGGAGCCTATCTCAATGGACTCTGGGTGATGATGGGCTACACCCTGAACCATCCACACTCACTGAAATGTCGGAGGACACCAGAGTTCCTGGATGAAACCCATCCAAATATGAGGAGAACATGCAAACTCCACACAGAAATGCACTCACCAAGTCCGGGACTCGAACCCAAGACCTTCTTGTCGTGCCGCCTGTAGAAAGATCATGCACTGTGTATAAAACTGTGGCTCGAATAGTCAGCGAGTGGCTCAGGGAGCATAAGGGATCATTTTCATGCATGAACTGGCACCTCAGAGACTTTATGGAGTGGTTCAGTTTTCCCTCATCAATTCAAGATGTCTGTGAAAAAATGAACCGTCAGGACCTTAAGTTTGTTGGAAAACCGCCATGGCGGTTCCACACTGTAATCAACACTAAAGGTGGTCTAAAACAATATTAGAGCATGCACCATTTTTGTTCGGGTAGTGTACGTTACTATATTTCACAATATGCAAATGTTTCTATGTAGCATTTTGTTTTAAAATTTATTTTAGTAGACATAAGTGGGCGCTACGGTGGCGTCGTGGTTAGCACGTCCACTTCACAACAAGAAGGTCCTGGGTTCGAGTCCCGGGTGTTTCTGTGTGGAGTTTGCTTGCTCTCCCCGTGCTTGCATGGGTTTCCTCTGGGTATTGTGGTTTCCTCCCACAGTCCAAAGACATGCACATTAGGCTAATTGGATATTCTCGATTGCCCCTAGGTGTGAGAGTGAGTGTGAATGGTTGTTCGTGTGTTGGTCCTACGATGGTCTGGCGAGCTGTTCAGGGTGTACCCCGCCTTCGCCCAGAGACGGCTGGGATTGGCTGCAGCCTCCTCTTGACCCTAGTAAAGGAGAAAGCAGTTCAGAAAATGAGATGAGGAGAATTTTGGGATGTTAAATAAGAATCTAGGGGTAAATGAATGCCTAAAACATCAAGCACAAGATCATGTTGGAAAATAGTCCTTGGCTTATTACTTTTTAGCTTTATGAGTCATACCATAACCCTATAGGTACATCAGTGACTGCATTTATAATATCCTAATATTTAATTAAAGTCTGTTTTTTAGTTCAAATCAAGGAGGTATAAACAGAAATGCTAAATCATTGATCACCTTGAGTACATTTATAACATTTATAATGATGCACAGCTTGTTTTTTTTTTTAAGGGTCCATGCACTGGGAACCAGCAGAGTTTGGCCCACAGTCGGCTGTGGGACGCGCTGGTCGGCTTTCTCCATGTTTTCGCCCACATGCAGATGAAACTTTCTCAGGTCTGTATAAAGAACCACAACTACACAAATCAAGGATAAAATCAATATCCCTAAAACACAGATTTATTTTTATTATTTTTACGTTTATTCATTTTCCGAGCCGCTTTATCCTTTATTCGGGTCACACAGCCATTCACACTTACACTCAAACCTAGGGGTGATTTGAAACGGCCATTTAGCCCTTTGTGCATGTTTTTGGATTTGGGAAACCGGAATACCTGGAGGAAACCCACCGAAGCAACGAGAGAACATGGATTCTCCACAGGGCAAGCCCGGGCCTCAAACCCAGGACCTTTTTGCTTTGAGCTGGCTGTGCCAACCACTACACGACCGTGCTGCATCATGTACATTTTTTAATGAATTGTAATCCGTTCCTATAAAAATCTCTTTATTCTGTCACTGATAGGCGGCACGGTGGTACAGTGGTTAGCACGTTCTCCTCGCGGCAAGAAGGTCCTGGGTTTGAATTCCGGGCTCGGGGCGTTTCTGTGTGGATTTTCATGTTCTCCCCGTGCTTGCATGGGTTTCCCCTGGGTACTCTGGTTTCCTCTCACAGTCCAAAAACATGCACAGTACGCTGGCTGTTCCAAATGTATGCGTGTTGGCCCTGCAATGGTCTGGTGAGGTGTTCAGGGTGTACCCCGCCCTTGCCCAGAGTCGGCTGAGATGGGCACCAGCCTCCTCGCGACCCTAATTAGAATTAAGCGGCTTAGAAGATGAATGACATGCAAAGGCTGCTGTGTTCAGCACCTGTGTGTGCACGCTGTAAGAGAAACCTGTATCCTGTGTGTGCACGCTGTAAGAGAAACCTGTATCCTGTGTGTGC
>JAQMYF010000023.1:50301964-50323039 GCA_030014195.1 Neosilurus mollespiculum
AAGGCATGTTTTTACAAAGCACATTCTTAATCATCTAGTATACATAAGCATACACACACACACACACACACACACACACACACATATATACACTTTTTATTCTTTAATATGTGGTTGTTTTCTTAAACATTTTTGTTATGAAATACAAACAGGTAAATGAATTAATATTATTTTAGCCTAATTATTATTGAAATATTTTAGTCTTAGTATTAATGATAGAATGATAAGCAAATGATGATAAAGAAATGCTAATTATTTTAATCCAATTATAAAGATGGTAATAAATGATGTTTGATGTCAATAGAATATTTTATTATTATATGGATATTTTGGGTTGGTGTCTGTTGGCTTGGTTTGATTTATTGATTTTGATGGTGTGCAGTCTCTTTAAACGAATGATGGTATGCTGGTATGACACACACACACACACACACACACACACACATAGACACAAACACACACAGAGTCTGGTTTTCATAACTTCAGGGGACAATACCTAGCTTTAGATTCATTTTATGGAGACTTACCGTATACCTAACCATAACCACTATCTGTCTAACACTAACCCTAACCTAACTCTAACTTGAACATTTTCACCTTCAAATTTAATGAGTTATATTATGGGGACTTGCCTGTGTCCCCATGAGGACGAATTCCCAAATGTAACTGTAAACAGATTCAGGTCCCCAGGATGATGATTAGCTGAAACACACACACACACACACACACACACACACACACACACACACACACACAAACACACAAACACTCACACTGGGTGATGAAAGAGAGGGAGACACCTGGTGATAGAAGATGACTTATCTGCATGGATCCTCGGGCGGACTGTGAGAAAGACAGGGAGTGAGTAATAAACAGATAGACAGAGAGAGAGTGAGAGAGAAAAAGACAGACAGGAAATAACAGACAGGCAGTGGGACAGAAGGAAACAATTAGAAAGAGAACAGAATTACTTGATTATAGAAATTAAAGATATTGTGGTTAACATATTTCTTTTGCCGTATCTCCCCTTCTTTCTCCCCCCCCCCCTTTTCTTCTCTCCAATTTTTCTCTTTCATTCTCTGTCTCGCTCCCTCTTTTCTCTTTCTCTTTCTCTTTCTCATGGTCTCACATACCTCCACCTGCCTCCATCTGTGTGTGCATGAAGATGTTCCCTACATACTGCATTGTTTAGCACCATTCAGCCATTTTGTTTGCGTGACTTCTCAGTGAAGAAATGACATTCCTCAGAAGTTTTATGACACACATTTTATTACTCAGAGTGCATCATAAATCCAGTGGACCACAGATGAACCAGTGCTTGCACACCATGTACTCAATGTAACGCAGATTCTCTCACCTCTAATTCGCTATCTCATCCTGTATCATGTCTCGTATCTCGTCATATCCCATCCCATATCACGTCATATCTTCGAATATCATCCCATATCATCACACCTCTGCTCATATCCCATCCCATACCCTGTCTCACCTCATTCCATATCGTCACGCAACTTCTCGTATCTCACCCCATATTCCATCTCAAATCACATCTCATATGATGTCAAGTCTTCTCTTCTCATTACATATCATCACACATCTCATATCCCATCCCATATCTCATCTCCTATCACATGTCACATCTCTTCACATATCTCCTCTCGTATTTCATCTTTTATCTCTATCTCGTCTCTCGTCTCTCGTCTCATATCTTGTCTCATGGATTACAGCTACAGTGAGTCCACTATTTAAAAAACCCTGTTATTTAATCAGAAAAAGACATTTTTGTTAAAACATTGTTCTCAAACCTAGTCCTTCACCTGTAAACATCACATTCTCACTGACCGAGATCTTTACACTGTACACTGGAAACAAAAAGCTCATTGAATTTGTTTCAAGTGCATACATCAGTAACACATAAATGAACTGAGTTACATTAACCCAGTTTGTTTCGGTACACCCGACATGATGTGGTGATGTATTTTTACAGCTCTGAATTAAATCAAACTCTGCACTCTCAGCTAAGCTCAGGATCGAGCTCGTGGTTCTAACTCGCCGACGGTCTGAAACAGCCACATTACCACTGCACTCTTCTATCAGAGGTTTAAACCCTGTCATGGATGGATCACGCTTACACTGCATGATTACTGTACAAATTGTGTTTAGTATAAGTAAAAAAGTGACATTTTGATAAAAATCTTAATATATTTATGCAGTCTATATGTGATGCGTGAACATTATTTTAGAAGAATGCTTGTGTTTACGCGACCCTTTCTTCTGTACGAGAGGATTTCCGGTTCATTCTGTTAAGAAAATGTAAGCAGAACGTTAAAGGAGCATTTTATATTCACTGCTTAATTCATAAATTAATACATGGAGACATCTTTAACAAAGATTTAATTGTGATCTTGTACACTGTAACAAGTAACAGTTTTACCAAGGTTTTAAAAAGTTTAAAACTGGCTTTTGTCATCAAGAGATGGAAGCATTTAAACCCCTGTAGGGCCACTCAGGGCTCATGCCAGACCAAAAAATAACAAAGAGAGAGATTAGAGACAGAGATTTATAAACAAAAAGTTAAGTGGTTAATTCATTTTTTTTCCATCTCTGAACTGATTTATCCTTTAAATATTTGAGGTGGACCACTTTGCCATCGTGCCACCATAAAGTGTTCATACCTTTTTACAACTTTCAAATCCACCTCACTCAGACCTACTTTTTTTTTTTGTTTTTTTTTTTTTGCTAAATTTATTAAATAAATAAAAGTCCTGTTATCTCTCTCTTGCTTTGGTCCCTGTAGTCAGCTTTCTGTATTACTGAGAGGCTTGTTTAAAGAAGCCACAGAAAGTTTAAACTACAGATTTAACCATAGTGAGGTTTGCATTACATACAGAGTCCACATACTACTGAAAGAGAAACTGAGATTTACATTACTATGTTTATTTAAATAATAATGTTAGTATATACAGGGGAATGATCCTCAGATGGTGGCTGTAACCATACTTCATCACACCACCCCAGTGTGGATTAATTTCCCATAACAGCATGACATGAAGTGTTCTGTTTCTCACATAACACACACTGAGTCAGTATGAGGTGTTAGTCATGAGGGGATGATGACAGTCACTGCTGTGATGGAAGAGCAAATGTGTTTGGATATTTTTTTTTTCAGAAAATATTTATTTGTCGTGTTGCTGTGTATTTGTCGCTGATAACTGATTACATTCCAACGTAGACATGGATCACAGATCGGAAACAAGAAATCAGACCTGACATTTCATTCTTTTTCCTCACATACACTCACACACAGATCTCTTAAACTGTCAGTCACACTCATTAGGTATCGTCAGGCTGGTTTGATTTGTAAATTAGTGGCTAGTGAAGCGTTATAAGAACGTCACTGATCAGAGCTCTGTTTTGAATCGAGCTCAGACTTAATGAGTAATAAGGGGTCTGTATCGTAAAAATGGACCCTTTCCTGTTTGTTTTTATTTATTTTTTTATTTTTTAAGAGAATAAAGCCTTAGTCTCACATAACAAATTACTTCCCAGTAGACCACGGTTGTAAGTTCTTCAGGCACTTCTGTCGGAATATGTTTGAGTCGGGGCGCTACCTTGCTTTCTGGATGGGTGTGGCTTCCATCCGTGGAATGAGGTTGGTCATGTTGAAATTAATTGTGGGTCGAACAGCAGATCATTTCAACCATTGCAACAGTAAAGGCATCTGTGAGGCCTACATGGCCTACTGGATGTGCCGTAGATTATTTTACCTGGAGGTAAAAATGTACACGGATGAGCAGCTGCCACATAGGCATCACAGTTACTGCCGGTAGATGTGAAGACTGCGACGTACACAGTGCAGACGTTCCTGCTTCTCATATAAGTGCATATCCTCTCCACCCATATTTTTGCATGAGACCGCCTTCAAAGTCTTCCTGAGTGGTCACGGAATGATCGCAGTAATCCCAGCCTCTGTTTCAGGACTTTCTGCAACATTGAAAGAAGAGTGTGATTGTGCAATTTTTTTTTTTTTTTTTTTTTTTTTTTTTGCTGTACTTTTTCTGTTGTTTTCAAGAGATTGACACTGAACCAATGAATTTTTTTTGTTTTTCATGTGCCCATATAATGTGCTTATATATAGATTTTGGAAAGACACACTCATGTTCTCATTTTTCTGTAGACTTTTTCCCCCTGTTGAAATGAATGTAGTTTCAAAATCAAAGCCTTCCTGATCGGTCACACCTCATTGCTTCATCATCATCAGAAAGCCACCAAACTTCATAGGAGTCCTCAGAACTACCCACTCAACACCGCGATGGTATCAGCTCTGACTCATACTCATCTTTTTCTCGCTTTTCATCCATCCCTTTTTTCTTCCATTGGCTGTAATGTGTTTTTGGCCCCATAGAAATCCATGGAGTTTTGAAATCAAAGTCGTTCTTTTCGGTCACACTTCATCAGACAGCCACCAAACTTTATATGTCATATTTCATAGCTCAGACCAGGTCACCCACATTTTTTTTGCACCATAGAGAAATCACATTCGCATTTAATTGTGAAAATCCATGTCGAGTTTAAAAACACAAGCATCACATGATGCATCTCTGAATAACACATTGTGGTTGGACATCCTATAACAGTCTTTAGAGTATCTTCTACTTTTAATATGGGGTTTAGGATGATTGATATTGTCTTGTCAATTATTTTTACTCCCCAGTGCACACATACTGTAAATGATATGATTAAAAGTATGTGGACGCCTGACCTTCACACCCATATGACCTTGAACATCACACTCTAAAAGCAAGATAGACTTGGGCTCCGTTTACAGCCTTAACGGCCTCCACTCTGCTGGGAAAGCTTTCTGCAAGATTTTGGAACGTGGCAGAGGGGATTTGTGTCCGGTCAGTTACAAGAGCATTAGTCAGGTCAAGTACAGGTGCTAGATGAAAACAACAGCAACATAAAAAGTGCTGGCTTAAAATTGACTTTCCCTCGAGTTCTTCCACAACAAACTCGTCAAAGCACGTCTGCATGAAGCTCGTTTTCTCAGTCCACCAGATTCAGACTGCTGGATAGTGAAGTGTAATTATTTAGTCCAGCGAAGCCGTTTCCACTGCTCTGGAGTCCAGTATCGGTGCCTTACACCAATCCAGCCCATGGATGGCACTGAGCGTTCGGTTGAGTGCAGCTGTTCAGACATGGACCTTACCTGAAGTTCCTGGTGAACAGTTATTTCCGGAGGCAGTTTGATGTAACAAATGATTTTTTTTTTTAACTTGCCTTAAACACTCTGCAAT
The DNA here is from genome assembly GCA_030014195.1 of Neosilurus mollespiculum. Lineage (NCBI taxonomy): Eukaryota > Metazoa > Chordata > Actinopteri > Siluriformes > Plotosidae > Neosilurus > Neosilurus mollespiculum. The sequence goes on from JAQMYF010000023.1 coordinate 50,307,262, forward strand.
CCTCCTGGGTGGAATGTTTAATGTTACGTGTGGTATTTCTGGCATCCTGTGATCAGGTTTAATGTCTATTGATAATGTTTGTCAAAAAAAGATGACATGGATGTGTGCTTGATTTTAATCACCTGTCGGCAGTGGGCGTGTCTGAAACACCTGAACGCTATAATCAGGAGGGGCGTCCAATTACTTTTAATATTGGGTATTTATATTGGGACAGAATTAAGATAAATCCTGTAGGTTTTTAAGTATTAAATTTATCTTTTTTTTTTTAAAAAGTAACAACACATTATCTGCTTGTACTGACGTGTAAAAAAAAAGCTTTTCCATCAGTTGAGAAAGCTATTAGTCAACTAATGAATATTGATAAATGTCGGGCGGGGCAGGAAAACGGTTAATGGAAACAATTTCTGAAGATTATATAGGCATGACTTTGAGCGTAAACATCTTCTGGGACGTGTTTCCAAGACATCTATGAATAATGCAGTAACACAAATAAATGATAAGAGGTAGGACATTTAGAGGATTTCTCTAGCGTGTGTCAGAGCGAGAGAAATAGAGTGTGTGTGTTTTCTTTTACATGTATTTTTAGAGGAATCAGTATTTGCCTAGTATAATTTAGTATCTGTTTTTATTAAATGTTGAAGTGTAAAAGTGTACATTTTTTTTTAAACAATATGATGAGCAGTTCAAAAATTAAATGAAAAAAATATTAAGGTATCCTGTTTATTATGTGATACCCAGTATTCATAGTGTGTGTGTGTGTGTGTGTGTGTACTCTATTGGAGTAAATCCTTCACAATGATAATACAGGATTTGGCTGGAGTCCAGCAAATCGGTGTTTGTGTCCCTTTTCGTCCTTGTCGGTTTGATGGAGAGAGTCTGATTGGATGACCTCCAGAGACGCATCACAGGCGTTGCCTCGCTTGCATTGCTATGTAAGCACTCCAGATTGTTCCTCTGTATTTCCGCAAACATCTGACAAGCCAGTGATGAGAAATGTGATACAAAAATTCACCGCTAAATTCTCACCAACAAGGGTTTCATGTGGATTTAGTGGTTAGAGGTTTAACTGCGTTTACAAATGAATGGTGAATTTATTGAATTTAAGAACGATCCTGATTAGTATATACTACACAGGAATGGTGCAATCTGATTGGTCCTCTATTTGGGGATTAAAAATGTTATTCTGAGTGGATAATGCTTGAATCACGATGATTGGCTCTCCTGTTTTATGAATAGAAAGATAAAGCTTGTCTTGTTAGTATATTCTGAAATTTCAAATGAGTAAAAAACAACATGCTGTTATGATGTGCAGTTTACTTACATTTTCATATAATGTCTATTGAAACTTGGTTTACAAACACACCATCAAAAAAACATCAACTTCACAGCGCTTAGCTCTGCATGGAACACACAGACTCACCTGATCTGCCACTGTCATGCAAAAATATGTAAAAATTAACTATAAAAAAATTTACTTTTCCCATGTTCCCATGTTGTATATTAACCCTTAAGGGTCAAGGTTATAATTGGCTGTTTTTGACTATGTTTAATTTTACCTTTATATTTCACTTTAAGAACTGTTTACCTTGCCTTGTTTGGTGTCATTTTTTTAAACACATCTCACCTGTGTGACCTTACAGTTACTTTTTTTATTTTGACATACTGTATTAACACATTGGGCCTAAAATCAAACAAAAAACACAAAATCCAAGTAGAAAATACTAGTAGTTCTTACCATTTTAATAACTTATAAATTGTAAATTAAAAAAATTAGGTACAAATTTAGCACTGACATTTCCAGGTTGTGTTACTGCTCCTGTTGTCCACTTACATTTACATTTACAGCATTTGGCAGACGCTCTTATCCAGAGCGACTTACAATTATCATTTTATACAACTGAGCAATTGAGGGTTAAGGGCCTTGCTCAAGGGCCCAACAGTGGTGATAGTGGGGATTGAACCGCTGACCTTCGGATCAGTAACCCATCGCCTTAACCACTAAGCCACCGCTGCCCACTTGATGGCAGTGTTGGCCTGCAGACTGCCTTTTTTTTGCTGACATCACGCCTTGTAAACTGCCATCTCAGGAAGTTAAATTAAAAGTATTAAATTATTAATAATAACTCTGATTTTGCCTATCAACACCATTTAAAAAGTGGTGTATAGGTTGAGGTCTGCACTTCTGACACAAGTTGAAACTGAGACTAGGCAAGACCATCGTTTCCTGCTACATCTTTAATCTTAAATTAGCCATGTGATTTGGACGTGCCAGCGCGTCCAGCGACTCCTGAGGTCTCAGTGGATGTGTCTGATTTGAATAGTTCAGATAGTTCAAACTTTTCCATGACGGGATCCCGAGTAGCGCATCGACAAGATGTGTGACTATCAACCTGGAGATTACAAGTTCGAATCCAGGTTGATGGGAGTCCATCGGAGATAATTGGCCGAGCATGCTTACCTGTCACAGCGGTCACCAGCCAATCCATGGGCATCTGTGAGCTCAATCGTACAAAAGGGGTTGATCGTACTTTCCCGCTGAGTTCATGCAAAGTGGTTTATAAAGAGGCGGATGGCAGTATTGCATGTCATGGAGGGCTCATGCCCCTCTCTTACATTTATAGCATTTGGCAGACGTTCTTATCCAGAGTGGCTTACAATTATCATTTTTATACAACTGAGCAATTGAGGGTTAAGGGCCTTGCTCAAGGGCCCAGCAGTGGTGATAGTGGGGATTGAACCGCTGACCTTCAGATCAGTAAACCATCACCTTACCCACTAAGCCACCACTACCCACTCTTGTTGGTGGTGGTAATATGTGTTAGGAAGTCAACGGTTGATGGGTGGGAATTGGATCTGACTAAATTAGGGGGGAAAAAAAGGGAGGAAAAAAAGCTATTCACTCACATCCACATTGCCTTCAGTGAAACGATCCTTATCCAGAGTGACTTTTTTTTACACATCCAAGCAGATGAGGGTTAAGGACCTTGCTCAAGGGCCCAACAGTGGTAGCTTAGTGGTACTGGGGCTTAAACCCACAACCATTGGATTAGTAATACAAAGCATTAACCCCTGGGCCACCAATACCAATTATTTATCAAAGTATATTACTAACGCAGTGACGAACAACATACACACACAATTTAGAGTAGCTAGTCGAGCTAAACTGCATGTATTTGTACTGTGACATATAATAACCTGAGGAGAACATGTAACCTCCACACAGAAACACTACGGTTGTCCATTCAAACCCAGAACTTTCTTGATGTGGTGTAACAGTGCTCACTGCTGCACCCTCACGTAGCCCTTGTTCTTTCAGAAATTTACTTCCAAGTCAGTCACTTTATTTAATTTTACATTTTGAAAATTTTTGCATCGATTCTCAAGGAGCTGAATCTTCCTTTTCTGAGCGAATTTCAACAACAACATGCCTGCAGTCAGAAAAGATCAGATCCTTTCATCCAGAGGAAATATACACTGCACAGACAAGGAAAGCAGGAAAGAAGACTTGAGAAGCAACATATTGTCAGCTGAACATACTGTCAGGAGATGCTTGCATGACAGCTGCTCTGCTCACAGCCATTTCAGATATACTTGTGAGTATAATCAGTGTGCAGGAAACAGAACAGCTGCAGTGCGCTCTGGCATCCGTACACATCTCCGAACAACGTTCTTCCAGAAGATTCTCTTCAGTTGGTGTAGTGATGACGCTGACCGAGAGCACTGTCACAGAGGTACTCGACTGGAACAAAGGGTGGTGAAGGGCCATAGTATTTGTCTTCATGAGAGAGCCCTTATGGACCAGGGGAGGAGTCACGCTAAAACAGACCACACCTATTCCAGGGTGCCGTTTGGATTGACTTGCAGTAACGCCTGTCTGATTTCACGCCATCTATTTATTTCTTCCTGTAACACTTTCCTCATTGCATGGAGTTGATTGTGTTCGAATGGCAGCTACAATAATTGATCACTGCAGCCGAGGCGAGGATAGAAACGGCTCCGTTAATCGACATGCTTAATTATTTCCTTCCCAAACTCTTAACGAGGCAATCCTAATGAACCTGATAGTGTCGGCGTAAACACATTGAACTTTCAGGCACCTGGTAAACATAGATCATCTCACCATCGTTGTCTGGTTGTCTTGCTTATCTCCAAGAAGGTTTCACGATAAGATATTTCAGTGACCTTTGTTAATTATATCCCTCCTCTATCTCATTTTCACATTTCTTGGCTAGCGGCATAATTTTGTTTAGAACGTATCAGAGAGCAGACAGGGGATGCTAATCTGACTGGCATAATCCATCCCATCATCTGTCTGAATTACCCTTCATTAAACAGTTCTGTGACACCTCCAATCCTAGTATAATACACCCACACACACCCACACACACTCAGTCACACATTCTACATAATATTGTGATGCTTTGATGTCCAATGATGCTTATTTAGATTATTATTAGACCTGGCAACCTTTTCATATGTTTTTTTACAGGAGCTCCAAACAAATTTTGGAATACATTCGAACACATCATCACGCAAAACCAGGATCTTTTCCTCTCTAATTAAACATTAACAAGCCTGTTGAAGTATGAATCATAGGTGTTTTGAACGTAAAGGTATTTTGATTTCTGCCAAATTAAGCCCCGCCCCCTTTCTTGACTCACACAGCTTTATAAATGAAGATTGCTCATCGGTTTTCAATTTATTATTGTCAATTCTTTGCTGTGTGTTTGAATGGACAGCTATCAGTGTACCGAAAAGGATAAGGATTTTGACTTAAAAGGTCAAACAGAGCTACAGTATGATTAAGGTTCAAAGCTAACATTTAATAAATATTAATACTGATATGTACATAGAATGTGTCTAATTCTGTGTCTGTTTATGTTAATATATGTATTACTTAATTTATATAAATATTAAAATGTTTTGCTATATTTTTGTTGTTGACGTCTGTTTTTCTCTTGCTATCGACCAGAAACTCACTAAAGTAGATGGAGGCATGACCCGAGTCTGTTTTGATTCCTTAATCTTATTATTCGCCATGTAAGGATTTACAGAATGGTGAAGAAGCCTAAATTAGCTCATACACGCTCAGGGTGTTGAATATAATCACTGCATCGATGCATAAATTTGTAAAGTTCAGAATCATTTCCTGTTAGTGCTTAACACCAAGCTCTGTGATTGGCTAGATGAAAGTCACCAATCTGGCACGGCAGAAAGACTTTGTAGAGAATTGCGTGAGTAAGCACTCGCCTTTCTCTTTAATGGAAGAAACAGTGGTGTCTCACTGACACAGAATTTCACCCCAGTGCAAGATGGAGTCGACTGTCAAAGTTTTGCGTTTGTTTTTTTCCCTAAACTTCCACCTCTTTTTGTTTGTCTTGCAATTAGTGGAAGTGTTTATATATAAAAAGAAATCTGTGCCATCATCTTTATAGGAGAGTGTGTGATAGTGAAAGAGAGACAGTGTGTTTGAGAGCGAGAATGACGGAGTGATAATGTGTGAGGTTATTTTAAAACAGGATATAAAGCTATATATATCCAACTGCTTTTATTTACTGATGAAAGGTATCAACGTGCAGTGAATAAAACTTGGGGATGCACTGCATCGCACTCAAATCTTTTACATGATAATCGTAATCACATCGAATCGTCAGATCAGTAATGATGCATTGCAGCAATACACACTTTATTTACTGTGGCCCAAATATATGTTGTTTGAATATGACTTTCAGTAGCACATATAATCTGTCTTTATAGTTAGTGATAGCTGTGGTATTCATTTTTAAATTAAAGGAATTTAAAGCAACAAAAGATGAGATTTAGATATTTTTTCTTACACCTCTTTTATAAATGAATCTCCAGAGAATTCGGGAAACCGAGTAGAAACTAAAACACTTTACAAACCGAAGCTACATGTTTGAAAGTCATGTAAACTTCATTGATGGGATTGAGCAGGATTCAGACAGACCTGTCCATCAGACGAAGCTCTCAGACACAAACGTGAGGCGCGAGAACCTGCAGTCTGAAAGCAGGATGAAAGGTTTGATAAAACTCACCTTTTAGGCCGATGTTAAAGGAAATGCAGATCGCTGTGAAATAGTATCAGTGAGAATATTGTGGTATATTTTTGGTATCTGATTATTGACACCTGGGGATCGTGGGCTGTTGTAGCCTGCAGCGTCCATTTCATTAATAATTCATTCCAACATGGCAATCGTCACTGAAACCAATTCAGTCTGTTCTCTACACGTCTTTTCTCTTCAGCCTGCAACAGCACTTTTATACAAGCAGTTTGGCACAAACCAAAATACAAATACTCATACAAAAGAATACTGCTTTTTATTTTTTTCTGTAGTTTACTTTATTTAAATATTTAAATATTTCCCATCATTCTTATATGAATGCAAACATACTGAAGCTTGCTAACAAGACCTTTCAATCCACGTTTTGTTATTGTGTCCCCACATCTATTGTGCTGTCATGTGATGCACTTTTGCAACTTGACACAGCCAAGTCGAGTCAACAGTGAATATAAAACAGCATGTACTGTAAAAATTCCAAATAAATAGGTCAAAACTGAGCATAAACCTCTGAAGGAGAGGAAACAGCATGGTTTTAATGCTAATTTATTAAAAAGTGTTTTGGCCCTGCAGTGTGTGTTGCAACTGTTCAGGCTGCAACCCGTCTTGGTTGAGAGAGGCTCCAGTCTCCCCACAACCCTAGTAGAGTAAAACAGTTTGGGAAATGAATGAATGAGTAACTGAATATTGTAGATGGGTGCGCATATATATGAATGAACAAATGAATTTAATTTCAGGGTTTGTGTGATGATTGATTGGTCGGTTTTGAGTAACGATTGTTCAAGTTTTAAGTGACAGTTGGTCGGGTTTTAAGTAATGATTGGTCATATTTTGTGTTGTGATTGATTGTCTGTTTTATGGCGATTGGTTGGGACTTATGTGGTGATTGGTTGTGTTTTTTGTGGCGATTGGTTAGGATTTTAGTGGTGAATGGTCGTGTTTTTTAAGTGGTGATTGGTCGTGTTTTTAGTGCTGATTGGTCGTGTTTTTAGTGGCGATTGGTCAGAATTTTAGTGGCGATTGGTTGAGTTTTTTAAATGGTGCTTGGTTGTGTTTTTAGTGGTGATTGGTCAGGATTTTAGTGGCGATTGGTCGGGTTTTAAGTGGCGATTGGTTGGGTTTTTAATGGCGATTGGTCGTGTTTTTTAAATGGTAATTGGTTGTGTTTTTAGTGGTGATTGGTCAGGATTTTAGTGGCGATTGGTCGAGTTTTTAGTGGCGATTAGTTGAGTTTTTAGTGGCGAATGGTCGTGTTTTTTAAGTGGTGATTGGTCAGGTTTTTTTGTAGTGATTGGTCGAGCTTTGTGCAGTGATTGGTCGGGTTTTGAATTGGTCAGTGTAAGAAATTCCCAGTACGCGACACAAGGAAATTAGAGGTAGGTTGACCGTTCACTCTGTTTATTCAGTCTTCAAAAAATAAACCAAGCTCTTTTCAGAGCTTCTAACAATCACTTTATTCAATGTGCACCAAACCACATATGCACGAACACACACACAGATACTGCTTCCAGCTCTCTCCTGTCACCACAATCTCTCTAAATGGAAGCACACACAGAGCACACGCATAAATAACACTACTAATTAGCCACAGGTGGATTCACTCACTCACCTGCTGCTTTTACCTGATTCCTCTCCACCTGCAGATGGTGCTCAGACATGCCCTCACTGCCACGATCAGGTTTTAAATGGCGATCATTTGGGTTTTATGTTGGTCGGAATTTGAGTTGTGATTGAACTGATTTTTCTGCACTGATCTGGAAACATACTGCTATTGAATCTTATTAATGTTTGTCAAAAATTTACTCATAAAACCTTTTTGATTAATTTAAATTTAAACTAAAGATGAAAGGAATTTGAACTGAAGCTCTTACATCCTCAGTATACATATATGAAATAATTAATCATCTCAAATTATTCACCACCCCCCTTAGATTCCTGCTGCATTTATAGTGGGCAATGGAGATATGACCTTCAGCTGGGCTATGAGCAGAACACTGACAGGCTTAGAACATGTAACATCTTTAAAAGATGATTCATTTTAGCTCCACTGCAGGGGAAATTCAGGGGCGCACGGTCACTGAAGAGGGTGATCATATTTTATTTACGTTTTCCTCTCAGCCGTTCTTTGAAAACAAGGTTCTTGTCCCCAGCAGTTTGTGATGTCATGTCATGGATCATGTGGTCAGGCTGTGCAGTACCACCTTCTGCAGTTTAAAAAAAAACAGCAAAAACAATACAAGAAAGAAATTGAGGGTGAATCCTTTAATACTCCAAATGCCAAAGGCAAGGAATCATCTTTTATTCATAACAGTTCTTTGTGAATGTGTGAGCTCGCTGAGGAGTGGGTGAGCTTGTGAAAATTGTAAAGATTTTATGTTTTTCACTCTTTAAATAGAATTCCTAATCTAAATACGGCAGTATGGTTATTGTGTTAAGGTTTTAAGAGGAAATAAGTGTGTAGGGTTTGTTGTGGTATTGTTTGCTAGATATTATTATGTATGAAGCCTGGCAACTCTCTAGACTGTGCATTCTGGGAACAAGTATCAGCTTTTCATTCACCTTCTTCATTATTTTGCTTCATTCTTTTAACATTGCAAAGTTGCTTAGGGGTTAGCATGCCCGCCTTACTGTAGAAAGGTCCTGGGTGTGAGTCCCGGGCCTGGTGAGGGTGTTTCTGTGTAGAGTTTGCATGTTCTTTCTAGTGTTTGTGTGGGTTTCCTCAGGGAACCCTGGTTTCTTCCCACAGTCCAATATGCACATTAGGCTAATTGGCTGCTTCAAAAATTGCCCCTAGGTGTGAGTGTGAGTGCAAAAGTGTGTGTGTGTGTGTGTGTTGGCCCTGCAATGGACTGTTGAGCTGTTCATGCTGTACCTTGCCTTCAACAAGTGTAGGCTGAAATAGGCTCCAGCCTCCCCGCGACCCTAGTAAGATAAAGCGTTTATGCAAATGAATGTTTAAAATTTAGCATCTTTTTTGTGAAAACAGATACCTACAAGGCATAAATTGTTTATATACACTGAGTGAAAATAATCTACCTCAGTATAGTGTCTTTTACTTTTGAACTTTCATTCATTCACTCTTGGGCTGTCCTCATAACTTGGAACATAGGCATCTCTCTCTTCACCAGAGAGACTATAGGCTGGATTAATTGAGGGGCGCCACTCCGCATCGAACCTAGGGATCTAGGTTTAATTTTTAACTGCCATTTAGCTTAATGTGCATGTCTTTCGACCATGGAAGGAAACGGAGGTATCTGAAGGTAGTACATGCAAGCATGGGGAGAAGAGGCAAGTTACACACAGAAATCCCCTTGAACCCATGAGCTTCTTCAGAGCTTCCATTAGCATGTGGCCTTGCAGGATTCTCTCACTTTTTTGTGGCTCCCGCATACATTAAACTTTGAGGAGAGAACTTTCCCGCAAAAAATCAAGTGTCCACTCGGACGACCAATCAGTATAAAGAATTGCGCATAGCCCGGATGTGGGTTAATACTTTGGCCAATCGGCGATGCTTTTAATTACAAATTATTATGCATATATTTATAATTATATAATTCATACATTATAGTCGGTTATCATAGCAATTCCTAGATCCTTTGTATTTAGTTCATAAACCCTGCACATCAACAAACCATATTTAGGTACGTAAACAAACCCATATGTACCACTACCGCTGGAAACAACGCGGCCGAAACTGATACAGTTGGCAATTGGGCTGGTGCACACCAAGATGCCGGTGACCTTGAAGCTGTAAGTAATGTATTTCATCGCTAATGAAAACATAGGATTAGTGGCAATCACATGATGTTTCCACATTACTTTTGTTAATGACACATCTGACCTGTATGTTAATGAGAGAGGATTTCCCTGCAGTATCAACAAATGCACGTGATTGAAGGGGTGTGTTTAGTGCTGTTTTCTTTAATAGCTGGTAGAGATGTGTCGGTTTACCGAAATTTCGGTTCGGTTTGGACAAGGACATAACATGGACAGCCAAGATAAGTCGTGGCTAAAGATTAACATGGGTCTAGCCGTGCTTTTGGGGGAGAGAGTACAAGTAGAGTATTCGCCGCTTTGCTGCTGTGCATTATTAGCTCAGGCAGTTAGGAGATGTGAAGTTGCACAAATGAGTATTTTTAACCCAGAGACTCAAGTTCAAAACCCGCCTCGCTTATTTTAATTGTCTAACAGCTTATACATTTAATTTATTTGCTTTTGTTTGTATCATTTGTCTTGGTGCAAAACAGATATTTTCTTGAAATGAATCATTTTCTCATATGACACATTGGTTTAAAATTTTGTTGGAAGTTATGCTTGAAGGCCTTGTTTAATTTCTTATGATGTACAATTCCATTTCATGAGCAGTGTCTCCCCCCTAATAGTTCAAGTCCCCTCCAAAATGTTATGACAAAAGGGGACAATTCCCCCATTTCTAAATTGCTAGTGGAAGCTCTGCTTCTTGCTTTCAGGTGAGAATGCTAACCACTACACCACCGTGTTGCCCCTTTGGACTTTTCATAATATGAAAATGAGTACATATGTATTTATATGCATAAAATATTAAAAGGTAAAAGAAAAGGGAGAACGTACTTACACACTACATGTAAGGTTTCATAAAAATAAACCAAGTGCATAAGATAAAAAGGAAGAGAGAAGCACTCACTTGAATGAAGTTACAGAACAGTTTGAGAGCAGCAGGAACAACAGTTACAAAAAAACCAATAAGAAATTAAAAAATGCAGAGCAGTTATCACCAGGCATGTTTTCATTACCCTGCTTAATGCACAGTTTGAAACCATGAACTAAAAATCAAATAATAATAATGTGAATTATATATCAAATATCACAAAAAAGATCTATACACTCTTCTGAGGTTCTGTTCTCAAAAGATTCGACAAAGCAATATTCTGCCAAATTGAAATGGAAAAACATTTCTTACATTAAAGTAACATAGTCATCAAAAACATTTTGTGTTCTGTCTTGCGAGAGGAGAAAGCCTAGGTTTTATCATCTAACATCAACACGAGAGGAAACAGACCATTCCTAATCATGTTTTGTCTACTTATTCAACTATCCATTCATCCATCCGTCCGTCCATCCATTTCCTCCACTTATCTGATGTCAGTTCATGGAGCCAACATTTCTAGGATTCCCAGTCATTCCTTTCCCAAATTACACTCTCCAGCACCTCCTGGGTGATCCCAAGGCGTTCCCAGGGCCTCCTCTCAGTTGGACATGCCTGGAAAACCTCTAAAGGGAGGCAACCAGGAATTATCTTAATCAGATGCCCGAACCACCTCAACTGACTTTGTTCGATGCCTGTGAGCAGCAGCTCTACCACGAGTTTCCCACGGATATTTAAGCTCCTGAGCCCAGACATTCTTGCAGAGCTCTGCAGTAATAATCTGCCTCATGATGTATGTTATAAAATATGGTTGCACCTATTCCGAAAGCGCAGTACCTAGACTGAAGCACGGTGGAGGGGGCATTGTGATCCGGGGAAGCTTCTCAGAAAATGGGGCTGGAGAAAACACAACATCAAATATATCATGAATGAAGAAATGTACTGGATCAAAGAATTAAAGAAAAATTGAATCTTACCTGCCAGTAAGCTGTGTCTGTGGAAAAGATGAATGTTTAACAAGACAACCACCCCAAACACACATCAAGCTAACTCAGTAAGACTGGGCATCGGCAGTCACCTGGCTTAAAGCCCAATGAAAAATATATGGCGACTTTTAAAATTGGTGATCTGTTACAGGGACCTGAGTAACCTTGGGGAATTGGAGAGGATTTTCCAAAAGAAGTGGTCTAAAATTCAACTGAAATGCTGCAAAACTCTAATTGTTTTGTATAGAAGCTGTAATCGTGTAATTTGAGGTCTAAATACTTTTCCCCTATTAGTTTAATAGTACTGTTCCCTCGTAAAAAGAACAGTGTCTGAGTATGTGTTAGCCCTTACTTTATTACTCCATGCAAAGTATCCTGATGGTGTGGAAGCTCTGTTTTCCATCGGTAACATCACCCACCCTCCACTCAGAGAGTTTAATTTCCTTCTCCAGCCCATCAGGATTTCTAATTTCAGTGTCCTGAATAATACCTGACCCAATCAACCACCACCCTGGACCTTAAACAGACTTTTAATACTGATTACTGGATAATCTGCCTCTGTGTCATCCATATGCACCCACTTCCAATCCTGTTTATGCAAATTTCATCCCCGTCTCCTTATTTTTAACCTCACTATCTTTCACGAGCCAGATAATGATGAGTTCAGCTCGGGATTTCGTCCTTGTGCCATTCTGGAACATCCCCCCCCCACCCCCCCTGCCAATGAAGACCTTAAAATAGCTGAGATGGTAAATACCCTGTGTTCCATGGCTGATTCTGAACTTATAACGAGGGATATTTCCAGATGTAATTAGCTGATGAGAAATAGTATTTCATAATTCTGAGAGAGAAAAAGCAGACAAAGACTTAACCTCAGAGCCATAACCCCCCTGGGTTCGTTCCTTATTAAAGGTGAAGATGAGATTTGGGTGGCTTTACTGAGAGGCTGATGTTTCATGGTATTGGAAGACATGTCAATAATTTATAATTATCATCGAGTTGTTTTTAAATAGACGCCTCCAGACAGGTCTCTGAATTGTAACGAAGATATCAAGTTAGTTTAATTTTTGAGCAGGTGAGAGAGCTTCGCGACAGGTGTGAAATGAAGCAGAAGGGTGACAAGTGGGCGGGACTCCAGGGAAAATTGCATGAGGCGCAAAGCGGAAATTACCTATTTTTGATTTTTATTGAGAAATTTTGCAGGATGAATTTTATGTAAGAATTAAATATATACACAGACATCCATTTGATTTTTTTTCAGTACTAAGAGCCGAACAGATAGAGTCAGGGCTGATCGGGGCCTGACCAGTTAATACCAGGCTCCTTGGGGCATCCTGCCATGCAGCTAGCACTTAGCAACTAGCCAATGCTGACATTGGATATTAGATGTTTAGCTTAGTAGGTAGACAGTTGGTCACTTTGTTCAGCTACAACCGACTGAACCAAACCAGTATCATTTAGTTGAGCTATGTCCCTGTTTATATGGTTGCTATAGAAACATTATCTTAGTACAATGTCTGCATTAATATAAAAAATCTGGATTTGAAGCTACTCTACTGCCAAAGCTGCTGTTTAAATAAATCTAATCCTTCAGGCCAATCACTCACTTGCTCATTTGCCAAAGTGTTTAATCCTACTTGGGTCGCAGGAATGCTGCTGCCTATTTCAGCTGGCGCTGGGCAAAGGCGGGGTACACCCTGAACAATGCTGACCAACGCAGGCAACACACAGACAACCATTCATACTCACAGCCAGGTAACCTAATGCTCATGCCTTTGAACTGTGGAAGGAAATGAATGCCTCTGCCCCAGATATAAAAGTAGTTCCAGCTCCAATATCGTGCCACGACCACCTAAGGCATGTCAACAGGAATCGCTGAGAGTTTTTTGAGTGAAAGTAACCTGCAGCAACCTGTGACAAAAGAAGCTCGATCATAAGCTTAATGTCCTGGGTTAAAAATTGTTAAGAAAAATGGTTAAGAAAAATGGTTGCACTTCCTCTACAGCATGTAAATGTTTTAATTCACTTTTAATGAACAGACTGCATCACTCACTCACTGCCAAAGTGCTTAATCCTAATATTAGTGTCTCAGGGAGGCTGAAGCGAGGTACACCCCAAACAGCTCGCCAGACCATCGCAGGGCCAACACACATACAACCACTCTGACTCATATTTAGAGGCAATTTGGAACAGCCAGTTAGCCTAATGTGCATGTCTTTGGACTGTGGGAGAAACTGGAGGAAACCCATGCAAGCACCAGGAGAATTGGCAAACTCCACACAGTAACGCCCAAGCCTTGGCCTCGAATCCAGGAATAAAACAGCAGCAAAGAGTAAACTTTATATTTAAGATAGAAATAATTGAAGAAATAAAAATATTTAATTGTTGTTTTTTTAAACACTCTGGGATTGTTGACTATTAGGCGGCAATGCTTTATAAGATACGATTTTTGACCCTAGCATTCATCAACCCAATCCGTCAATATTTGTACCACTGGAGCCAATGCCAGTTTACTTATACTCAAGATGTGCATCATGCACCAAAATCAAAGACGTCTGTGATGGATGCACCTATTTGTTTAAAAGCTTCCTGTCTCCCTGACCTTTAATTTCCATAGTGCATTTGAAGAATTGGTACGCTCATAATTATGATGGACGTGAATGCTGAAGGATTAAGGATGCATCAGTTAGAAGTTTGAGACTTTGACTTTATATAGGTGGCCATCTTGGAGAGATGAAATTATGTTTGGGAGGTATAAGCTTTTAAATTGGTGCCAAAACTAGATTATGTTGCTTAATAATGAAATTTGAGGAAAACAGTCTTTATTATTTGTGAGCTGTTTGCAGATGTACAAATTTCACCAAACATTTCTTTTCAACTCTAATTAGAGATCCAAATCCAGACATCTCAGTGATGCCAGTATGAAAGTCTGTGCAATCAAACGACGCCCAGTTCCATCTCGATCAGATTCACCCGCTCTGCAATCACAGCTCCGTTCAACTCAGTTTAATTTGTGAAGAATTAAATACAGCATTTCTTTTCTGTCCTTCTTTTTTTTCTTTGGTGTGCTGAGATTTTCCAATCGAACGCTTTGTTGTGTAAATTGTGTTGTACCTCTGGGACACAGTTTAAGCCTGCAATTACAATTACAGCATTTTCAGCAAGTGTTATTACAATCAGTTTTGCCTCATCAGCATGTTCACGCCTACAAAGCACAATTATACAGCTTTAATTTCACGGGACAGGAAGACAAAAGTGTCCCGTCACCCGCCCCGTCTTTATTAGATGCACTCGTAAAAGCTGACACGTGCACACAAGCATGCAGACAAGTGCTCTGATTGTTAACATATGTCAGGACACGTACACACCAAGTCAATATTTAAAGTGAAGACAAGAGCGAGAGGTCAGTGTGCTGGTGTTCGTATACCATCCATCTCTGAGACACATGTAAATGAACATACACATCATTTCGCAGATGAGACGTAGGACAGACACCCATTCACCTCCTGACTCGATCCCACAGACGCCACTCAGGAAACTAATGCAGAGTTAATCACCACACATAGTCAAAAATCATAACAAACGATAAATGGTGTGTATGTGTGTCAGCTCTTGTCTATGGCAGAAATAAAATCTGACATTTTTGCCATAATTATTCGATTGGGATGTAACTCCAATTAATTTATTCAAAAATAATTTAAATGTATGATTTAAATGTGAAACAGTTACATCATCACATTATCTTACCGTTATTTTCCAAAAGAAGGTCATTTCTTGGAGTTAATAGAGGCCGTTCTCACTACTCACCATACACTCTGAGTCAGAGTAAACTTTAATACTAGACATGTTCCCAAAACCACTTTGTCCTTACTGATACCAATACTTGACCTTTCAGTACCTGATAATACCACCACCGATCTGATGACCATACATTCAAAATATCTGTATTCATTTTTGATAAGAGCTCTGTACAACTTAAGTTTTATATATATATATATATATATATATATATTGTATATACAATATATTTAGCTCTAGTTCGACGTATCGAGCACTGTTCTACGGAAAATCGACTCAAGATCGTATAT
>JAQMYF010000023.1:50323139-50335009 GCA_030014195.1 Neosilurus mollespiculum
CACAGAGTGTATATATATATATATATATATATATATATATATATATATATATATATATATATATACACATTTATATATATATATACACACATTTATTTAGATTTAGTTTGTAGGCTTAAATCACTGAAGCCTAAAATGTACAGGAACTACTTACACCATGGACATTATGTTTTATCCTTAGCTTGTGTGTGTTTGTGTAGGATTACAAAAACTGTTCTGTGCAGATTTCGTGAATTTTTTTTTCCAGAGGTGGGACATTGGACAAAGAATCTCCATTCGATTTTGTAGATGATAAAGTCTATTGGCCTTTTTACACCCGAGTCTAGTGGCTCATTAGAGCCTGATCTTATCCCGGATTTCGTAGCGTGCAGCGACTAGGAGTTCAAGGGGTCCTGGATGGAATGCTAGATCATTGCAAGTTACCTTCCCATTATTTCTTTACTGGTGCCCATTTATACTGCTGGGTGGACAGAGGTTTGTGGTTAAAACCTTGCCTGGGGGTCTTAAGATGGTGGGAGTCTAACAGGGATTTGAACTCACAACCTGTCTATCATGAGCCCAGTACTCTAACCACTATGCCACTGGCCCCACTGATTTTTGGAGATGACCCAGATCAAATTCCAAATCCAGGATTTTAAATAATGATTTTTTTAACGTTATATGTAACATGGGATAATTTTTGACATTTTATTTCATGCCGGGGATTACTGGGCTTGGTGGAGGTTTGCGCTTGGTGAATGCTCTTGTTTGTAGTGTTTTTTGATTTAACTGTGGGTAAGTATTTGGTTGTTTTTTGATTGCTTACATGTAAAAATGAGTAGTCATGCAGCCACTAGTAGGAATGTTTACAATCATCGTATACAGAATATAACAGAAAATTCGCAGATTAAATTTCTTTTAACTTTATAGAACTTTACTGGTCGTAATAGTTCGGACAGTTCGGACTTTATATTTTAGGATTCAGGTCATTTCCTGGAACCTGGAACGGTGTGTGTGTGTGTGTGTGTGTGTGTGTGTCTGGCCACTTTTTAAAAGTGCCATGTCATAAAGTGCAGTGTCAAACTGGTGGGTGTGTATTAGTTTAGCACACTGTAATCACTTAAGTGTGTGTGTGTGTGTCTGTGTGAGAGTGAGAGAGAGAGAAGGGGGGGGGGGGTCATAAGTTACATGGTTTATTTTTATCCATTATTACTCCTCGCTTGTCAAAGGCGTATATTATCTGGCTTAGCTCCAGCACTTCACTTTTCTCTGTAGGATGAAATCTCAGGTTTTACCTATTATTTCTTCACTGACATCCATCACAAGTCCCTTTTCTTTTCTTTTTTCTCTACTCGCTTTCTGTAATGATGGGGATAACCCTGCCAGCTGGGATGCCAACTCTGATGGGGTAGAAGCAGAATCTTTGTGTAATAAATGTTTTATTTATCTATTAAGATCTGTGTTTAAAGAGGAGTCCACGGCTTCCTTCATGAAATAAAACAAAAAAAAGATATGAAAGCATGCAATGGGCTTCTAAGGCGACCAGTGTGACCAAGGAGGATTTCTTTTCTCATGATAGTCATTCCAATGAAACATGGTGACGGATCTCCAAGATATGTTGAGATTTTATGGCGATTTCAACTGAAGCCGTGTGATGACGTAACATAATGTGAAAATGTGTGGGTACGTTAAAATTTGTGAAATATTGGTTTGTAGAATTGTGTGGAAAAACTACCTCATTGTGAGAGAAGTATTTAAGAAATTCATATTTTTACATTATTTTTCTTTAAGCAGTTTAATAGAGACGTGTCTACTGATACAGTTAAGTTTGATTTAAAAGTCCTTGGGTTGTCTGATTTTTTTTTTTTTTAAGGATTTGTTTATTTTAAGTTAAGCAGACTCTGTGAGTAAAAGGCCAGGATGCTTCCTAACCATTTCATCCTCGTTCTGTTTAAATACACCGAGTGATGTGTTCTGATCAGACGTCGCTTATTGGTAATAGATATCATTTTATCATTATTGTATTTAAATGGTTCATACTTTATCAAACATCAAAAGCAGGAAATAAAGGAAGGCTGTCTGTATGAATAATGGCCGCTCAAGCATCAGATCAGACGCCACAAATCAAACGTGTCTGCTCTCCCAGTGACGGATGTGAGCAACATTATCAGCCTGAACGTTTTAAACACTAGCGGAGTCTGCGCTGTGACAAATGGCAAGAAAATCTCCTGAACGATAAAATGCGTCTAAAGTTCATGCAGTGATTTATACAGACTCGAGCTCTGTTCGAAGGGCATTCCTCTCAAATACAGCATAAAAATTTAAACAACACGGTTTTTGTTTGTTATAAAGCTTGTACTGTCGTTTCTTCAGTCCCACATTAAAGGAAACTCTGCGCCACTCAGCATTAGGACTCAGCACACACTTTTACATTAACATGCACTTCATTTATCATGAATGATTTTACCTTTTATTTCCTCTTTTAAAGTTTTTATCCTCTTCTCTTTAGACATGGCAGACACTTTTTCTCATCCGATAAAAATACCAATAAAAACCGCCAAATTTCCGACGCTATCGATGCCCTGTGCTAGTTTTAATGAATATTCTGTTAAATTTGCCTCTGAAAACACAAGAGAAAAACTCTGCACAGTCTGAGCTCATCATTATACCCAGGACCTGCTGTATCACCGTGCCACCACCAGGACAGTTAGATAACCTATTTGCCCTTAAAATTAGTGTTTCTACCAAACCTTCTCATTCCTGATTCGATCACGGCTTGGCCGGACGAAAGCATCTATTTTGTGAAAGTTCATTCGGAATTTTTTTCTTTCTGGTTTCTGCTGGTTTCTGATTTTCCTTCATACAGCTATGAAAAAACCCCTAAAATTCCAGACATGGACCTTGTTGTCCCAGACGTCCAGGCTAGTAATGTATCCTCGGCAGTGTTATGCTATTCCTCTGTTCATATTGCAATAAAAAATTTTTGGGATCCTTCTTTAGTACCAAATTTACATTTCTAATGTCCACACGAATAAATCAATGAAGAATAATGAGCAACGACGAGTCTCAGGCGGTCTCTGAACTTCACATCGTGTCCTTATAAGCATCCAAACTGATCGTATCATTGCTTCATCTTGTACTGACTGCTTCATCTGACCAGCACCTTATAAGTACATATTTCTGCTGTTTATTCTGCACAACACCACTTTCACTGATGCAAGGGTGCTAAGTTATTAAAGTACACTGCCCTTCGATGTATAAAGCTCAACAAAGCCTTGTCATATGCTCGCGATCTGACTTGAATAACTTTCATAAACCGCTGAAAAATGCTGAGGCGTATCCCATGCTTTTAGGGGGAATCTGAGGGATCCAGCAAGCGCTGCAAATGTGTTTGGATAACCGTGACCATCTCTTTCTCAAGTGTGTGCGTGCGTGTGTGTGTGTGTGCGTGTGTGTGCGTGTGTGTGTGTGTATGTGTGTGTGTGTGTGTGTGTGTGTGTGTGTGTGTGTGTGTGTGTGTGATTAGAATTAAATGACAGTGGGGACATTTTGTCTTCTATAAAACCGTGTTTGTTCTGCAGTAGTACAAAAATCTGAGTTTATTATCTGCTTTTATTTCACTCAGTCACTCATTTGCCAAGCCACTCAATCCTACTAGGGTCGCGTGGAGGCTTAAGCCTATCTCAGCCGACACTGGTCGAAGTCGGGATACATCCTGAACAGCTTGCTAGGGCCAACAACACACAACCATTCACACTATCACTTACATGTGGGGCAATTTGGAACAGACAATTTGCCTAATGTGCATGTCTGTGGACTGTGGGAGGAAACTGAAGTACCCAGAGGAAACCCATGCAATCACAGGTAGAACAAGTAAACTCCTCACAGAAACACCCTTGCCAAGCCTGTCACTCGAAACCCAGGACCTTCTTGCTGTTAGGTGGTTGTGCTAACCACTGCACCAACGTACCCCCCTCTGTTTCTTAAAACTAATACAGTTTTAACACTGACATCATTGTTCACTTTCAGACAACCCCAACACATAATAAACATACAAAAGCAGGTGATTCAATTATTCAATGCTCTAATGTACTTTTTTGTTTTCTGAAAATCAAACCGACTTGGCTAATACATAGTATCTAGCATAACAAGCTAGCCAGCTTGTTAAAAAGATCTAAATGTGATGTAAAAGATTAGTGCATTTATATAGATGCAAACAAATACATAAATATTTCCTTAATAGGTGTGTTGACTTTAAACATAATATAAAACCTGTCCTTATTTGATGTTACTGAGACCCTCATTTACAGCATTTCAATCGTGGGCATTTGTGGTTACAGTCATATATTCCGACAGCCCATTGATCCGACAGTTACAGCCTATTGGTCCGACAGTTACAGCCTATTGGTCCGACAGTTACAGCCTATTGGTCCGACAGCCCTAACCCTAACCATAACCTTAACCCAACTGAACTGATTAGATTGCCCAACTGGTTTAAGCTAGGGGCCACTCTTATATGTGTAGGGCCGTCGGACCAATGAGCTGTCGGAACATAGAGCCGTTTCGAGCGTTTGTGAGCTCATGTATGTGAAAGATGGCGAATAGTGCTTTCCTATGATGGGTGAGTCAGTATGAGTCAGAAAAAGATGTGGTTGGCTTGGTGTGACTCAGGATGAAGTATGTGTTTGCCCCAGGCTGTCCAGTCAGGTAAGGCCAAACAAAAAAATGTTTGTGGTTACAGTTGCCTGACTGACCCTCCCAAAAACGGTTCAAGTCAAAAAATTTTGCCCTACCTTGCTAGTGAAATTTCGTGTAAAACATTTTCTTAGTAGGTATATCCACAATCTTTCCCGTACCAAGTGAGATTTTATTCGTATTGTTACAAAGAAATTTTTTTCTTACCTACCGACCCAGCTCAAAGTTGGTTGCGTTACTGGAGCCACAAATATTATTTTGTCTGGCCTAATGAATGAGTAAGAATTAGTAATACCAGGCTACTGAAAAGGGTTTCGGTCTCTTATATGGGAATGTAAAACATGCTACAAGAAATAAATACATTTTCTCCATTTTGGATAAACACATGAATAATTTCAGGACGAGTGATCGCTGCATTAATCTGTCTTCATGTTCTTCATACCCAGACTTCACAAGTCGAACAAAAACCTCATTTTAAAATCCATTATTTATTAATATATTAGTTTATATATATAATATATTAGTATATATTAATTTAATATATTAGTACTTTATTTATTATAAACTTGCAGTGGGTGTAGATGCACAAGTTGAGCTTGATCATTAGTAGGTTACATGACCATAACATGCTTTAGTGTATACTACACAAGAAAGGTGCAAACTGATTGGTCTACTATCGAGAGGATCATTCTTTAATCAAAATGATGAACACTCATACTTTGTCACGGTCACTTGGAGCAGGAAGTATCACTGTCATGGTTGAAAATAGAAAACAAAAACTAAAAAATAATCCATAAATCCATGCCTATGGAACTCTAAACTAATAAACTATATAAATCTTATTTTAGCGTGTAGTATGTACTAAAACAGTAATTTACCTCAGGCTTGATGGATGTCGCTAAATTGAATAGACTTTTCCACGTTATATCTCAGGGACTATTCAGGGACCTGTACCCCGTTTTCATCGCATGATTAATAAGTAATGTATATGCACGCTGTACTTGCGCTAAAACATTATCACTTACCTGGAACCCTGAGAAGCTTAGTTCTTCTGAGGCATCCTTTTAAATTAAATTTATATTTTAAGATCTCTGTTATATTTAAATCAGCCAGTACGTGGTTTCAGTTTAGGTTTTTGCATGAGATGAAGAGTGAAGTGTCTTTACTCTGTAGGGAATATTCTGCAATATGCAAACTAATCCCATCTGAATAGGGCACATTAAGTCTCTTTGTTTAATATTTAATTTAAATATATTTCTCTCAACGTTTGATTATTTGATGATCATTGGGTACATCTTCATGCAGATCATGGTAAATGCTGTAAGTGTTCAGCTTTTCCTTTTGCACACGTCACTGTTCTCTGTTTTTTCTTCACTCATCTTTCATGATTCTCCTCACCTTTCTTCAAACCTGCCACATAACGACACGCCCCGATCGATTCATCACACACACTCGCTATGCTTTAGCTGTATCAATCCCCATGCTCCTGCAGAATAGAAAGAAAAAAAAATTAGAGATGAGACCATGTGTGTGTGTGTGTGTGTGTGTGCGTGTGTGTGAAAGTGAAATGTGATATAAATCCAGTATCAGCGTGTGACTCACAGCAGCTTTACATTTGTATTCTGTTTTAAAGAACTTGAACCCGTTGCGTGTGTGTGTGTGTGTGAGAGAGAGAGAGAGAGAGAGAGAGAGAGAGAAGGAAAATGAGTTTGGACCTTATGCTGTGAAAAAATGTGCTGAAAATAATGGATGTTTGTTTGGATCCCAATTAGAGTTGAAACTAATACTTCAGGGGTTCTTTGGATGGTTGATAGTTCTCACGTTGTAAAAGGGTTTTATGTGGATTTCCTCTGCCATAGCCTTCCACACTTACCCTTTAAGGGTTTTTTAAGAACTACCAACATTTATAAGGTTTTAAAATAATTTAAAAAAATTATAAGTAGAGATGGAACACTGACTGAAATTCGAAACAGGGCAGCACAAAAACACTCAACATGGCATGAAGCTTCTCACAGCGACATCACTCTCTGATGTCGGGATTTAACAAAATGAATAAAAAAAATATATAGTGTGGCTTTCCATTTTACTTTGTCTTTTGCACCTGTCTTGTATGCCATTGCCTAGCAACATTAGTAAATAAAAGCTGAATGTTTCTTATGTGGTGATGACATAAATGAACCAGGGTGCAAAATATAATGTAATATGAACAGAGGCCATAAGGGGGGGGGTTGAATAATTGCAATTGGGTTCGGATCAGTTAAGCAAACCTTGTGAAAGCAACTTGTACTCCTAATAATGGAGCTGTTGGTTTAGCATTTAAGATTTAGGGAAGGAGTCTCCAGTGTTAGCATTTTAACAATCGGGGATGAAGCTGTTAAGGAATGTGCAACAGGACAGTCTTCAGGAATGAGAGCATTCAATTTTGACATAAGATTGACTCTAAGTGTAATTTTTAATGAAATAAAAATATCTTTTATTGTTTAAAGATTATTCAAATGTAGAATAATGTAAAGGGAGCGTTTGTCTGTGTTTCCTTATTTACAGCTTTGACTCTCTGTTTCTCTCCTCAACAATTCTTTCTCTCGCATGTTCTGCCTTCGGCATGAATAATGACATCCCTGAAAAAAAAAAAAAAAAACACCATAAGATCAGAAGAAGAATGCAGTGATGATACGATAATATCTTCCCTGTGAATAGAAACCGTGTGTGTGAGAGAGAAAGAGGTATGCACTTCGATGACCCACTCAGATAACCGTTTCCTTTGGTGAATTCCAACATTAATGAGTTTACTAAAATAAATAAATAAATAAAGACCCACATAAAGGCTTAGCCGTCCCCATCTGCTTGACCCTTCCACTGCACACATGTTGTTTATAGCAGAGCAAGGGAAGTCCAGAAAGGCACAGGGATTATTTAAGAGGATAATTACGAAGTGTATTATCTCAGGTCCTCGAAAAAACAAAGGGCTTCAGGGAAAATCTGTCTGGAGAAGAAATGAAAAGGGTGTAAATGGCTCGGAGCTTCTATATAAGGACAAATCCGTCTCCTAATCCCTGCAGTCACGGCCACTAACACGGGCAAACTTGGGCTGTGTGTGTGTGTGTGTGTGTGTGTGTGTGTGTGTTGCCTGGACCATTGCCTGATTATATTACCAAACTGAGTTTCGCTCTAACTTTTGACTGCAGTTATTTGCCATTCAGGCTGTAACTTAGATCTAAAGTTTTGCTCATTGTGTTGTGATGGAGGGCACATTAGGCTAATTGGGCAAATTGGCTGATGAACTGTTCATGGTGTATCCTGCCTTCACCCAGTGGCTGAGATAGGCTTCAGCCTTCATGCGCCCCTAGTAGGAGTTCGGCTAATGAGTGAGTGTTGTAATGGACTCGTGTCCGATTTAAGAACTATTCCTGCATCATTCCCAGGATAGTACAGGGCAGATTTGTCTCATGTCTCACTCTCTCATTCAAGTTTGTTTCTCCCCCCCCTCCCCCTCTTCCCTCTTCCACCATCACTTCACTCTTCATCCTGGGAGACAACTTCCTGTCTTCATCTCTTTAACTTTTCTCTTTCTTCACCCCCTTTTTCTTCATTTTTTCTAACCCTAACCCTTAACTTCTTTCATTTCTTAACCTACTTTCTTCCTTTTTTCACTTTGTCTGTATCACTTCCTTCACCTCCTTCTCTTGTTTCACCTTCCTTTCTTTGTTGGTTCATTCCTTCTTTCTCTTTCTTCACTTTATTCACCTCCTTCACTTCACTTTCTTCCTGTATCCGCCTTACCCTCTTTAGCTCCCTCACCTTCTCCATTCCACACTTCCTTGCTTCCTTCACTTTCTCCTTCCCTCCTTCCTTCACTTTCTTTCTTCCCTTAAGTCCTTCCTTGCTTTACCTAATTCCTTCCCTCCCTCATTTCCTTTAGATTCATTCTTTTTTTACTTCCTCTTCCCCTCTCCATCCCATTGGCAGTACTGGGTATTAGCTGTGGTTATAATACCAATTTTCATTGTTTTAATAATAACCCAACAATTTCTTTTCCCCTTATGAGCTTGACCTAATTTCCACCTCTCTCATTAAATAAGAACGTTTCTCATTTCTGTGTCTCAAATCACACACATGCACTTTATTTACACACTGAACCCTGTTCAGTTAATACGCATGTGCATGTCCATAAAGTAATCAAGACGAAAATGAAAAAGAAAAGGCTTTAGATGTGGCTGACGCTTCCTTATACAGTAGTTCAAGAGCAAAGATCTCGATTTCCCTCTAACACTGAAACACCCGCACCTGAGCATGTGGTTTTCTTAAACGTATCATTTCTCCATGTACTAAACTCTGATTGCTCAACAGTCACCATGACTGACTACCTACATTTATGCACTCGGACAGAAATGGATGTTACCTGCTGCTCTATTTCTGTGTGTTTTTTTGAGACTTCTTATATACTTTAAAGTTTATTTAAGAAAGTGTTGCTTGCTCGTGAGATACATGTGAGAAAGCGTTGGCAGGAGTAAAACAGAACTGGCACCGCTGGTGCGCTTTCCGCTCTCAGGCGATTGCGTTGTCGCTCCAGACAAGCCTCAGTAGCCACTGTGGACCAATTCCCTGTGAAATCTGCTCACTGGAGAAGTTTGTGTCAGAATTCTAAGTGAAAAGCCCAGCAGCGTAAACGAAAAATGCTGGAAGAAAACACAGAAAGGGCTGTTAACAAGTAGGCTTCAAGTGGAAATTATCACACTGAAGGAGACTGTGTGTGTGTGTGTGTGTGTGTGTGTGTGTGTGTGTTTACAGGCTCCTGGACAGCATGCTCTCGACATCCTCACAATCTTTTTGCTCGAGTTTTTCCCTGAACCCTCCACTCAGATGATCACTCACTCCTCGGCTCCAGAGACTGCGCTGTATGGTCAGTGACGCTGTTTCTACAAACACACACACACACACACACACACAACACACTCACACACAACACACTCTTTCTCTATACTCAGTTTCCTGTGTAATCATGCCTACTCTCAGCTGTACTTATTTCATTTTATTCCATTTTTGGACTTTTTTTTCCTCACAGATATTAAAAATCTCACACAGTTCAACTCCACCATCCTTACATTGGTCTTTTAAACATACTCACTACTACCTACTTTCAGTAAATTACTGTGGACATCATTTCCAGTACTATACTTACCCACCTCACAGCGAGAGAGTGTCCTTTACTGTACTCACTCTCCTTTATACACAGTAATACCATACGCTGATATCTCTGGTTCCTCCCTGAAAGTCGATGATTCGAACAGTCAGTCAGTCAGTCAACGAAGCGTCCAAATGACAGTCGACAGACGGTAGTCACTGACGTTTGTTTGGCAGTGAACAAGATCCTGACCACAACCATGCATATTTTCAAGGTTGAATGTAAAGGTCAAAACAAGGTCAAAAAGTTTGGAGATAGAGCACTCATAACTGAAACGAGTCCTGATAGACATGCCGTTACTATAAAACATTAATAAGAAACCATATATGGGCTTCCAAGCGGCGCATTGACAAGGTGTGTGGGTATCGACCCGGGTTGAATCCAGGATGATGCTGCAGCCATCCACACCCGGGAGACCATATGAGCTAATTAGCAGAGTTCACAGAAGACAGGGATGATATACACTCATCTTACTGTCACTCATAACAATCACCAGCCACCAAACTTTGTGAGCTCATTCATACAAATGGCAGACAGTGCTTTCCCTTGTGCCTGCTTACGCTCCTCCTTGATTGTTGGTGGACATATGTGATAAGGAGGCAACACTTGACATGTGGGAATTGGATATGACTAAATTATGGGGGAGAAAAAAAAACATATAGAATTTCAAATTAGACAGTTACCTTTGACCTTGAGTGACCTTCAAATGTCAAACCCTATTATCCATGCTGTGTGGTGGACGTACCCAGGACTATTTTAAGTAGACTTAGTGTTTAATGTTTTTATTACCTCCACCAAGGGGAGGAGGTTATGCGATTGAACCTGTGTGTGTGTGTGTCTGTCTATGTGTGTATTTGACCACGATAACTTGAAAACTAATAAAGGGATTTCTACCAAATGTGGGTCTTGGGCCAATGAAGAACTGATTAAATTTTGGGTGTGATTTGGATCTGAATCCAGGAGAGTTTTAAAATTTTTTTTTACATTGCGTGATAGAGCAGGGAGGCAGAAATCACCCAGAATGTGCCCAGGAAAAAAAAAAGGTCAAAAATAGTAAAAATTAGGAACAGGCAACAAAGGGGAACCATCATTCTACATCATCAGCCCCTGGGACCCATGTAAAGATGACCTTGGTGGAGGTTTGCAGTCTCTAAGTTCATTTCTAGTATTCAGTTTCTGCTTATTTATGTATGTATGTATTTATTTATTTATTTTTCTAGACTCACTGTCAAGTATTTTTTAATACTCAGTGTTTACTGTCTTTAAATTCTATGTGGTTAAATAATTCCCACTTTGATGTCTTTTTAATGCTGTGTGACCCTTCTGGTTCTTTACTTTATACACTTGTGTATATGAGTCCCTGCTTGATGTCAGACCTACTCTATTCCATTCCCAGCGAGATGGGTAGTTAATCTCCATTCACATGCCTTTTCAGACATATGTGCATAGGGTGCATATTTATAATAAGCTCGAAGGTACTTGGAGTTGTTGGATTTTTTCCTGTTTCATGTCGCACATCCACCGATCCTCAGATCATTCTCTGTTTGAAAAAACAAAATTCCAGGATACGATGTTTACGTGTTGACATTTCCCAGAAGTGTTGAGCGAGTGGTGTGGATTTGACTGGAGCAGTTCACAGATTAAGCCTTTTTTTTCATGTTTTCATGTGCTTGGGTTTGTATGAATGTCAGACTCTGTTTGAATGCAAAGTGTCAAGCTATCCTTCATGTTAATACCGTGATGATGGGTTCGAAAGGTCTTTCTGTCCTGTACAATCGTGCAGTTTTGCTGCACAGCATGGACATGCTTC
This sequence comes from Neosilurus mollespiculum, assembly GCA_030014195.1. Lineage (NCBI taxonomy): Eukaryota > Metazoa > Chordata > Actinopteri > Siluriformes > Plotosidae > Neosilurus > Neosilurus mollespiculum. The sequence goes on from JAQMYF010000023.1 coordinate 50,334,806, forward strand.
AGCGCCTAATTGAAGCATCACCACACACAGCGACTGAAATTAATATCTGCATTCATCAGTCATGACTTCTCGCTAACAGGAATGTGGGAATACAGCTTTACAATATGAACATCTGTGTGTGTGTGTGTAAAATGAGAAGTTATTAATATCTATATAAACAGATCCAGAATGAATGGTGTCGGTGAGTAATATGTTCAGTATTAT
>JAQMYF010000023.1:50339671-50362312 GCA_030014195.1 Neosilurus mollespiculum
GTATCAGTCTCTCACTGAACGTGCTCCTGTGACTGATCAGCAGGTTGTGAAGCGGGTGGGAGGTTCAGTATTGTTCAGTATCGTTTTTATTTTAGTCAACATTCTCCTCTCCGACACTGCCGTCAGAGAATCCAGCGCCGTCCCCACAACGTTACTGGCCTTGTGGATCAGTTTGTTCGTTCTGTTTGCGTCTGCAACCCTCAGCCTGCTGCACCAGCATGCAACAGCATAGAGGATGGTGCTGGCCACAACAGACTCATAAAACATCCTGAGCAGCATTCGGCAGATGTTAAACAACCTTAGACACCTCAGAAAATAGAGACGTCTCTGGCCCTTCTTGTAAAGTGCGGTAGTGTTCTTAAACCCAGTCCAGTTTATTGTCAGTATGAACGCCAAGGTATTTGTAATCCTCCACCATTTCCACATTGACGCCCTGGATGGAACCAGGGGCTTCCATGGTGGTTTGGTGTTTTGGATCTCCTGAAATCCACAATCAGTTCCTTAGTCTTTGCCACATTAAGCTGCAGATGATTCTGCTCACACCATGTGATGAAGGAATCCACAGCAGCCCGATATTCCATCTCCACTGATACATCCAACTACAACAGAGTCATCAGAAAACTTCTTAAGATTCTGTAAAGTAGCTGAAGTCCGTTGTGTAGAGGGTGAAGAGGAAAGGGGAGAGGAGGACGGTCCCTTGTGATGCTCTGGTGTTGTTCACCACCGTGTCCGACACACAGTCCTGCAAGTGTACATACTGTGGTCTTCCATACCATAACCAGCATACTGCTGCTGAGGAATTTGTTTCCGAAATATGTGCCCGTCCAGAACAAAAATAAGGGTGTTTGGTTTTTAAGTCCCAATATTCCTATATAGTATAAAATAAACTTTTCCTCCAAATCCCACACTCCCAGATTTAAATTTACCTTTATTTCTTTGAACTTCCAGGAATATTCAGACCCCAGTGTTCAAGCAACGTACCCACTGCGGCACTATTGTGTAGCTTTCGCTTGTACGGCGTACACGTGATATATGTATGGCATATCAAAGCTGCTACATACGTGCTATGGATTTTTGTTTAGGCACTGCATCCTGGTGTACGAGGCGATCGTGTTGCTCATCTAAGAGTGTTAGCTACGTAAGCTAGTGTTCCTTTCTAACTGTATCATGATATGCCGTACATACGCAAGCTGGAAACGCCAATGCGTAATGGGGGTATTGGGTCACAGATTAAACTGTTGTTTTTTTAAAGCCATTTTCTCTATGATAAATGATCCTGCAGGTTCTCTGTGCATGTAGGAAATAAGCATAAAATTGCTTATTGCACCTTTAAGAGGAGGATCTCAAGGTTAAGTGATGATAGTCAGCTTTCAATCGAAAAGGGCTTTTTTCTCTCTCACCATTTACCAGTGGTGTTTAGCATTAAAAGAGAAATCCAACACAGAACAAGTGGAGACATTGGTACAAGGATGCAGTTACAACAGAAGCGACTTGGCTCGGTTTGTCAACGTTCTCAGAGAAAGCAGTCATAATTCTCTTAATGCCAATGTTAGCTTGAAAGTGGAAGCATTAGAAGCTAAACTGGATTTAATTGAATTAACTTAATTAGTTTAATTCTGTTGAACAGAGTGTAGAGATCAGGAGGTGGACAGACTAAAGTGCTGTTGCATCACCTTGTATAGAAAATAGAGATAAAGTGAGCAAAATCCCCAGCTCTACAATTAGTAGTTAGTCAAAGGTCACCGTGGGTGATATAGTCTTAATGTTCAGAATAAGAAAGGTAATTAATTATCATCCTTAATTATCCACTGAAGGCGAGGTGGATATCGCTGGATAGTCCCTGAAACAGAACGTTGAGGGGGTTTTTAAATTCAGCGATATCCACGAAGCCCCAGGTGGATATTTTAGTACATGATCACATAAGCAAAATAAAAATAGCAGACTGAGATGAGATGTTTATGGTTCATGCATCGTTCTTGCCCTTTCTTAAAAGGATTTTGTCTCTCAGGCTCTTTCCCTCTTCTGCAATTGCATATCACTTTTCTCAAAACCTCTCCTTTCATTCGAACTATTTCACTCTCTGCCTTCTGCTCTTCTTTTCTTTCTTGTACCTGTAAACACCCCCCCCCCACAAAAAAAAAAGACCCTGACCCGATCTGTCACTCACAGAATCATATTTGTTCTTCCAGCTCTTTAAAGTGTCATTTCTCTCACGCTTCCAGTCTATGATGCCCAGACCCTTCTGTGACTGAGTGGCAGATGTTTCTCGCCCCTGCAAAATAAGTGTGAACGATTCAACCATACGCTGTCTGAGACCATTGTGAAAGCATGAGAGAGAGAGAGAGAAAGAGAAAGCTGTCCATGCAAGAGACAGATGTGAGTAAGGGACGAGCTTCTGAAGAGGGAGTAGCGTGACAGCGAGTGCGAACGCGAGCAGGGCTTTGATTGGAAGCTTGTTCAGGCTGCAGGAAGTTGTACAAGTCAATAAAAGTGAAAAAGAGTGAGGGAGTGAAAGTGTGTGTACAACTCATTACATCCTGGAAAATTCTGCACACATCGTGACTTCTTCACGTGCTGCTTCTCCTCCCATGGGATTTGTTTCTTTCTGCCACCGTTCTTCACAAAGTCATGACTGATGACAAGAAGCTGCTCTGAATATTCTAGACTGGTATTGTCGTCGCAGTACAGGCCCTCACTACTTTTAGTTTTATATTTTATAATGTAGACGATCCTCATGAAGCATCGAAGAGGGTTTTTTATTGCCTGAGCCGTTGCATTACTTTGAAGACATGCGTATAAAAATAATCCCCAGCTGTAATTATGGATAATCAGGAATCAATTCCATCAGTGTCTGGTCATGCTCGCACAGCACTGAGACCGCTCTAATAGCTCCAGAAGAATGCGTCCCAAATTATACAATTCATTTAAAGTAGCGTCGCCTGCCAGTGAGCTGGCACGACACACAGGGATCGCTGTGTCATCTTGTGTCATCATCGTTGTTGTTGTTGTCGTCCGTCATTACAACGTCATTAATCCTGTGCTGCTCCGCAACTTCTCAAGTTCTTTTAACCAAACTTTTACAGAATCTTATTTCCATCATACTATTTTGCACCTCCTATTTCATTCTTGTATTAAATCCATTTATGTGGTTTCCTATAGCAAAATGTGGACTTTGTCTTTACTCCACAAGGGAATTTGCCATCGTTAATCTGCAACTCCTCCTACAGCTGTGAATGAATTTTTATTAAACTTTCACATCATCAGAACATAATGTTACTGATTCATTCATTTACTGAACTGCTTAATCCTGTCGGGAGTGCGTAGAAGCTGGAGCCTATCTCAGCCGACTCTGGGTGAAGGATGGGACACCATAGACAGCTTGCCAGTCCATCTCAGGGCCAACACACACACACAGCTATTCACAATGACACCTAGGGGCAATTTGGAACAGCCGAACAGCCTAACGTGCAAGTCTTTTGACTGTGGGAGGAAACTTGAGTCTAAGGAGGAAATCCATATAAGCACTGGAAGAACATGCAAACTCTACACGGAAACGCCCTTGCTGAGGAACCCAGGACCTTCCTGCTATCTTGTTTGAGCCAACTGAATGGATTTATTGTGTTGTACAGTACATGTAAAGATCTATTGCTGGCTAATGTGTATGCGGAGTTATCTACCTTGTAATCTGACCACAGCTCTGTGGTGTGTGTATATATATATAAAATTAAGATTATTTTTGAAGGGCTTCAATAAAAGCGACAATAAATTACCTCCAATCTCATGATTTACGAGTCGTTTATTATTTAACCCCAATTACCTATTTCCAAAAAAATAACAGGAATCTATTGTTTGGGCTTTCCTCAGGTGACAGCAATCACTGAGGTTAAACTAGAATATATATTTATTGAAACCCAGTGCGAAGTGAGTGCACACACGTAAACAGTGAACACATACACACAATTGGAGCAGTGGGCTGCCACACATTGGGGCACCCGGAGAGCAGATGGGGTTTAGGTGCCTTGCTAAATGGCACTTCAGGCACGAAAGTGGTGCTCACTCCTGCTGGTTTGGGAATCAAACCAGTGACCGTTTAGGTCCCAAACCGTTTCTACGGCTGCCCCCAAGAAGGTGATCTTATAGCACAGAGCACTATGCCTGGGATTAAACCAGGGACCTTTAGATCTTCAGTCTAACGTTCTCCCAGCTGAGCTATTTCGGCCCCTATTGTGTGCTGGTTATTGGAATGTTGTTGTTAGTTAACTGTATGCAAAGAAAATAAATTGATTAATGAGTGTAAATTATAATTTAAGGTTAGTTAAAGTGGCTGTCGGCTCAGCGCTGAGTTGTCATTATAAAATAAGCAGACCATGTGTCAATCCAAGCAGAAAAAAAATGCTGTTAATTTTATTCAACGCCACTGAAAGTCACAGCAGTAGAAAGTTCAGGACATCATGACGGGCGACTCGGTGGGGAAGCAGAAGTGAAAAGTGAAGGAAATTTATCTTTTAATTTCATGGTTCCGGCTCTCAGTTCAGTGCTCCGACTCTGTCTCCGCTTCCGTTTCCATCACATTTCCATGGAATTGTTACACTTTGGACCTTCTCTGGTTATAATAACTAGCTTTCTGAAGAGAGACTAGCGATTAGCACCCTTCTTTTAGCCATATATTCTGAACTGTACAGCAGATTCACGTTCCAAATGACAAGTGGTCTGTTCTTGGTAAATGTTATTGACGCTTCCAATAAAACATAATAATCTGCAGAATTATTATTCTGAAAGGCTTGAAAAGAGTCAGCGGTACCATGAAAGAAGTTTGCATGCAGTTTCAGCCTCCGTCCGTCCACCCACGGGCTACAGGAACAGGTTTGTCTAGCTCTGTCAATCAAGTCACCTTTTTCTGGCACAGTAGGCAGTTCCTGGCCACATTTGTTGAGGAAATGTACTTCCAAAGCTAGAGGTCTGGCATATGAGAAGAGCCTGGATGTAACCCAATCCTTACATTAACCTTCCAAAGAAGACTGAGAGACTTTTAGGTCACACATACAGTATAGAGCTAAACTGTTATAGTCATGGTAAATGTTTTTTTCATGAATCAGTAAAGCTAGCATCTCATGCAGTGGCGTATTCTGACGAACGTAGAGAACTTTGGGTTTCGTTAGGGTTCGTAAAAGTCTGCTAAAAAAAAATGTAAACAGTTTTTCGGGATGCAAACAGTTTTTCTTGTCTTCGCAGATAAATTTTTCCGCAAACAGCTGTAAGCGTTTGTAAACATTTGTTACATGGATCGCTAAGGTTATCTTTTGGTTAGCGAAGTAGTGAACATGCTGGGGAGGGTTTGCTCACCTTTTTAGAGGATTGGGTCCATTCTTCCTCTTCTTTCCAGACAAATCAATTCTTCCTCAGGGGCATCAGCACATTGGGCTTTTTCCTGACAGGAATCCAGGTACATATTCTGGAAGTCCATCTTGTATATGTGGGGAGGGTTTGCTCTCCCTTCTTATAGGGTTGAGTGGTTCACTTCCGAGATTCACACATTTGTCTGATATTTTACCAGGAATTGGTCAAAGGTCCAAAACATTCCCAAACAGTGGTGAAAGAGTGGCACATAGTTGGTAATCGTTGAAAACACTGTTGATAATAGTTGCTAAGGTTCGCTTACTCTCTTTCTCAAACACTTTCATAAACATTTGTGCAATTTTTAGAAAAATAAAGAATTCTTAGTGTTGATTTTCATGGAATAACTGTAGAATGAATGGAAGAATCAGATAGCTAGTTCGGCTTTAGCCTAGCACAGAAAGCCATTTATGCGATTGCTCATGCCCAGTAGATTTGAATATAATAAAGTCCCTTATGATACGCATGCATTTTATGTTACTCATAACATGTTTAACGTTAGTATTTTAAACGCACCGGGGTTTTGGCTTTTCCAATAATGAAATTTCATAATTTCCATTCGAAGTTATTTGCCCCTAAATGTTAGGAAGCCCCATATTAGTCTCAGGGTGTCATGGTAGCATAGTGGTTAGCATGCCTACCTCACAGCAAGATAGCACTGTACCCCTTTCTATGTGGAGTTTGCCGTTTTTTTTCTTTGCTTGTGTAGGTGAATCAATAAATGTATTAGTCTGAGTGAAATAAAGAAAACCTGTTACTGCTATAAACTGAGCTCCTGCTGTTACAGGCTGTTAATGAACACCATGTGACCAATAAGAATCAACCAAATCAAGTACAACCTTGCTGTGGTATAAGCGAGGGATAATGTAGAGTTAGCTGGTCATTATCCCAAAATAAACCCACACAAGGGAATGAGGATCCTGATGTGCAGTGGAGGAATCTGGTAGCACCCTGTAGGGTTTTATTTCACGATAATGACCTGCTCGCTGCCCGATAGCCTGCCCAATATATTGCTACTTAAAAAAATGTTTGAAAAATATATTTTTATTGATTTAAAAATTATTTCATGGCTTTCATTAATGATGCACGTCCTAGCAACAGTCTGTTATATAATCTATTATTACTGACCAATCAGAACTGACTATTCAAACGAGCAGAGTAAGAATATAAGAATATGGCTGTATTTTCCTCCTTATTCCCTACACTGTGTATTCTCTCTATCATTTGGTGTTGGCTAGAAAACAGCAAATCTTCCAAATCTGTGTAGTACTGAGAATGCAAGTAGTTTAAAAGCTAATATATGAATGTGAAAGCTATACAGTTCCAGCATCAGGGATTAAAACTGCAGTTTTATACTGAACCCCTGGGAGGGTCGTCACAGGAGCAGCACAGATGGGTTCAAATACAGAAGAGGTGTTAGATTAAAAATAAAAAGTCACTAGACCAAACAAGATCTTTTGAAAATTTTGATTTAAAGCACGAAGAGCAAACCACCTAGACAACATGATTCAAAACAAACAAACTAAAAAAATATATAAAAAATCAGAGGAAGCTCAATATAGTAACGTGTGTGAATGATGAGTTCAGATGCAAAACCCTGTAAGTCTACTTGACCTCTTCTGTTCTAAAACATTGAAATTCGCCTAGCGGGTAAGCGTATACCTCAGTTATTTCTCCTTTTTTGTTATGGAATGGTTACGAGGCACTGAGCAAAGTGTCACATTGTTACAAATAAATCTTTTCCAGGTAAATTTTATTGCTTTAAAACAAAAAACATCAGGTGGACTTACTGTGTTTTGCATCTGAACTCTTTTATATATATATATATATAGGCATATCAGTGCTGGCCTGCACTTCATGTATTAATAAATATAACTGAAAGTTCACCCTGAAAAGCTCGCCAGGCCATCACAGGTCCAACATTCACTCTCACACCTAGGAAGGATTTGGAACAGCCAATTCGCCTACTGTGCATGTTTTTGGACCATGGGAGGAAACCCATGGGAAGAAGTACCTGGAGGAAACCCAGGCAAGCATGGGAAGAACATGCAAACTTCACACAGAAATGCCCTGAGCCCCCATAACTGTGTGCGGCCCATAACTGAATGTTTTTTATTTTAAATAAATGTATTAATACGGTAATAATGTAATAAAAAGGATTTATTATAAAGATGTGTGGAATGTGGAGACCGTGACCCAGAATTACATGATGTGTTTGTGAAGATAACAGCCTGGAATCAATAAAGTCTGAAGTCAGGAGACTTCTTTTTTTTCATTGTAGAATAGGTTTTGTCCAGCAGGACGAACCGGCTGGACGGTCTGGTGGCTGTACAGATGGGTTTTTCTCCTGATGTTTTGATGCATCTGATGCCTTTTTTCTTCCATCTGGTGACAATCAGAGTCCTATCATCCTTTCTTGCTTTTTCCTTCCAATCATTCGTCTCTTTTTTTATTGAGTCTGTGCTCAGAATCAGAAAGAGGAGGGGATTCGTGTTTATGACCACATGTGAACGCCATGTGAAATCTCTTTCCCATTACTCCCATGAACCTCTTCACACCTTTCTATTATAAGGCTGCGTTTCTTATCCCGAGCTGCTCGCTCAGTCCCCGGTGTTCCTCTGATACTGCGGGATTTTCGGTGCCTCACGGTTTCATCAGATAGTCGCTTATTAAATCAAAGCGGTTTGGTGACGTTCCAGGAGAGAATTCAAAGTAAATTACACTTTGGATGGAAAAAGCCTGTTTTCCCAGCATGCTTCAGGTAAAGTACGGGTAGTGGTAACAGTGAGATCTTGAAATGTCAGTAACATTTTGTGCTTGTTAACCACGTGTACTTTTCTCTTCTTCAAGTGCATGGCTAAACGTGATCTTTTTGGGAATTAGAAATGGGAATAACATCAAGCATCTCCGTCCAAATGCTCCTGTCAGCTTCCCGACTTGCACTGTGCCTGACCTTACATGAAAAAAGCCTCTGTTCGATGATTTAAAGGTGCAATCGAACAGAGGGGTGTGCACAGAACGAAGCATGGTGTGATAGTTCTATGAAGGGTGATGCAGGGCTGGGTGATGTGGTAATAATTATCATATTGCGATATGACCTTTCGTACAAGTGCTGCGAATATTGGGATTTTAAGAAACTTTTTTTAGATGATAAAAAGCTAGCGCTAGCTTCAGGCATTATCATAACACTTCTCAAACCAGCAGCTTAATTTTATTAGCTGCCTGTCTACAACCAAACTGGTCAACCATTGATGCATTCATATTACTCAGATGCTGGCTTATCTTTCTATCTGTTTATTTATTTTAGAGCATATAAAAGTTAGTAAAACCTAACGGAGGGAAAACGATAACCACCCCTTTTGTACAAATGAGCTCACAGACTGGCTGGTGATCGCTGTGAGTGACAGGGGAGCGTATGCCATCCCACCCTCCCGTGAGAGCTCGGCCAATTAGCTCCCGTGCACTCCCGGTCACGGATGGCTGCGGCAACAACCTGAATTCGAACTAGTGAGCACCACGTCGATAGTCATGCACCTTGTCGATCCGCCACTCGGGAGCATAACAGCAGGTTTCAGAGCAATTCGTGTAAAAACAGTGTTTATTATTTACATCACCGAACTCTTCTGCAGCTCCCCACAGCAGTGCACTGTGTTCTGACTCTGTCCTATCACAGCCAGCATTAACAGTTTCAACAGCCTGTACTCCTGTAGCTTTCTGTGGGTTCAAACCAGACGTACTCGCCTTGGAATGTCTTGGGCATCTATGACACTCTTGCCAGTTTACTGGTTGTCCTTTCTTTGATCACCTGTGATAGGTACTTATTATTGTGTACCTGGAATACCACACAAGACCTGCCGTATTGGAGATGAATAGATTTTCTTTTTTTTTTTTTAATTGGAGACAGAAAGCTAATTTATGTCTACAAGGGGCAGTTTCTCGTGTCCGTAGGCATCATCTGTTGGTGTTTCCACTGGAAGAACTCCCTCCAAACAAACCCCTGCTTCTTATCTCTCTACCGCTGTTGGCTTTGCTGCCAACCTCACAACAGGAACATCGCTGCTAGTGCTGAGTTTGCTGCTGGCCTGGAGGATCTCTCACCATCTTTTCAGCCTCACTTGTTCATACGCATCTCTCTCGCTTTTACTGAATCATATCCGAAAAAAAGAACAATTGGATGCTTTCTAAAAAAATCTAAATATGGATACATGTTTTTTTTTTCCCACCATAAATTATTTGCTGGCGGCGCGGTGGCACAGTGGTGAGCACATTCGCCTCACAGCAAGAAGGTCCCGGGTTCGATTCCTGGGCTTAGCGAAGGCGTTTCTGTGTGGAGTTTGCATGTTCTCCCCCGTACTTGTGTGGGTTTACTCCAGGTACTCCGGTTTCCTCCCACAGTCCCAAAATATGCACAGTAGGCTGATTGGCTGTTTTAAATCACCCCTAGGTGTGAGTGTGAGTGTGAATGGTTGTTTGTGCGTGGGCCCTGCGATGGTCTGGCGAGCTGTTCAGGGTGTACCCCGCCTTTGACCCAGAGTCGGCTGAGATGGGCGCCAGCCTACCTGCGACCCTAATTAGGATTAAAAGGCTTAGAAACACACACACACACACAGAGTACAATTACTTTTATCATGCATTATTGCTTCTCGATCATCATAATGTTTTGTAACTTTCAGAGTTCAGTCCAAAATTTTTGAATTCATACAAAGTCTAGCGTGAATAAATAAATAAATAAAAAATAAATAAACAAACAAACAAACATCTAAATAAATAAATAATCACAAGCACGAAGCATATTAGTTACACATCCATCTAAAAAGGGTTTTTTCTTCATGTTGGCTCATGTGAATTCTTTTGAATTTGTATTCATGACACCAAGTTTTTCTATTCATGTTTCTTCGTGCAAAAATTTACCATTTGCATGCTAACAAGTTGGCATAAATCCATTAAATGATGAGCAAATGGGGTAACCCAATCATCTATCGCTCTGTGTGTGTGTGTGAGATTCAGTGATCAGTAAGATGCCCTTGTGGGAGCAGGTGTGCGAAAGCAGATACCTGCTGTTGAAAAGGAAGTTTTTTTAAAAATCTTTTTAAAAAAAATTAACCTGTTAAGAGCGACAGATTGAAGTGGTACACATGACATCGTTTTCATGATTTCTATTCATTAAAAAAAACAAAAAACAGACACAAACAAAGCATTGAGACGAATATATGATGAGATGAATCAGAAACACACAGTTTTATTACTCATTAACCCTTGCAGTGTTTTTCCTCTAAGATGGTTTCCAGTAATATAATGGGTCTCGTGTCAGACTGTGTAGGCTGTGTGTGTGTGTGTGTGTGTGTGTGTGTGTGTGTGTGTGTGTGTGTGTGTGTGTGTAAATGAAATCTATACTAGGTTCAGCATTACACATTCGCTTCTTTATTGACAGACATTATGTTGCACATTATGTTTATTGAATTATCTTTAAACCCATTTAATCATTCCCTCCTGCGAGTACACATTTTTTTCTGGGTTTTGATTGCTACAGCTTAGAAATGATTACTTGAGGAGCACTATAGAAGAAACTCAGCGTGAAGTGAAGATAAAGAACTCTTGATTTTGTTGAGCTGCTAGGAGATCCACAGGGGTCCAGGTTAGGCCCGATTTTTGTTGTCGTCATTGTGTATTAACTGTGGTAACTACTAACATTTTGTAAACTTTGTAGTGTGGTGCAAAACTCATGTGTTACAATCATCCTGAAGGTTTGCGGTGCACATTCTCTAGGTACAGATTGGCTCTAAAATCCTATAATTTGAGCGGATTTAGTCTAGTTATTAAACTTTTCATAGAAAGATTAGATTTATTCTTTTACATTTACGGCATTTGGCAGACGCTGTTATTCATCACGAATTACAATGATAATTTTTATACAACTGGGCAATTGAGGGTTAAGGGCCTTGCTCAAGGACCCAACAGTGGTGATAGTGGGAATTGAACTGCTGACCTTCGGATCAGTAACCCATCGCCTTAACCACTAAACCACCACTGCTTTTACCGTACCTTTTATTGAATGGATGTGGATTTCCATGGCAACTATTTTTGTGAAAATGGTTTTGTATCAGACGAACATCTCTGGATGATGTTTTGGGTGCAGACCAATGCATAAAAATTAGCTGCACTCAAGTGTGGCGATACAAACCCGAGTACACAAATAGACACCACCGTACTGCTCTTACACGGTGCTGCAAATTCAAATTGAACGTGCCTCAGGTTGGCCTGGTTCCATTCATATTTAAGAAAAAAACAACAACAGTGGATTGAAATTCACTCACTCACTGAATTGCCCAACCGCTTAAATCCTGTTAGGGTTGTACAGGGCCTACCTTGGCCAACAGTGGGCGGGGTACAGCCTGAACAGCACGCCAGACCATCGCAGGATGAACACACACACACACACACACACACAAAACTGTTCACACTCACACCTAGGGGCAATTTGGAATTAAGCCAATTAGCCTAATGTGCAAGACTTGAGAAAACCAGAGGAAACCCACACATGCACAGAGAGAACATGCAAACTCCATACAGAAACACACGAGGCTGGGATTCAAACCGAGGACCTTCTTGCTGTGAGGCAGATGAGTTAAGTACTACGCCACCGTGCCGCTCAGATTGAAATCCAACCTCGAATTAACAACCACAAACCTGTTTATTAAAATGCCATTTTGTTTGTTGTTATCAATCAGTAATTGTGAACATGAGTTAATGCATGTGCTGAATATTTGGTTTGATGGGATTATGATGCAAAAAACAAACAAGTATGAAAAACAATAGATGTTCATAATAGACGTCCACTCTGTACGGTTTTACGATTTTTCTACAGTAGGTGCTGATTCAGTCAGTATTGCGATTCTGTAAACATCCTATTTCATTCATTCATTCATTTTCTAAGCCACTTAATCCCAATTAGGGATCTCAGCCGACACCCTGAACAGTTCGCCAGACCATTGCAGGGGCAACCAACTCACACAACTCTCACATCTAGGGGCAATTTAGAACAGCCAATCAGCCGACTGTGCATGTCTTTGGACTGTGGGAGGAAACCGGAGTACCTGCAGGAAACCCACGCAAGCACGGGGTGTGCGAGCCACATACAGAAACGTCCCGAGCCCGGGAATCAAAGCCAGGCCTTCTTGCTGTGAGGCGGACGTGCTAACCATTGTACCACCGTGCCGCCTGTCCTATTTCAATATTACTTTTTTTTCGTATTTTATTACAATTTTAAGACCTTGAAGCAGGTAAAAGACTTTCAGTTAATTATTTTTACTGAAAGTTAGCTAACAACTTTTTTCTGGTTCTATGCGGCCTGCCGATGTGTAAATAGTTTAGAGTGCGCCACCTGTAGAACTATAGAGGAACAGCAACTTTTTACCACTTTGTGTTAAAACATATCAATCAAAAACAAATAAAATATGGATTTTGGATATATTTTGGATGAATTACCAAACAGGAGAATCGTGTGGCGTAGAGGTTGCGTAGAGGTTAGCACGTCCGCCTCACAGCAAGTTTCTGTGTGGAGTTTGCATGTTCTCCCCGTGCTTGCGTGGGTTCCCTCCAGGTACAGTGTGAATGGTTGTATGTGTGATGCCCTGTGGTTTGGCGAGCTGTTCCTGGTGTACCTCGCCGTCACCCAGTGTTGGCTGAGATAGGCTCAAAGTGGTTTGACAAATGAGTGAGCGAGTGAGGGTTTATATGTGGGATTGCAGGAGTTGGCAGAGGTTTGTGTCCTCCAATAGGCAGCGTTGAGGATACCTTAGTGATGCGGGGGCAGGTTGAAGGTATATTAGAAAACGGAAATTTAGATTTTGATCAGTTTCAAATTATCATTGATGCCTCACTACCTGGTTAGAGGATGCATTTCCCCCATTCTAAGTGCATCCAGGGGGTGGGGTGGGGGTGGATGGTTGGGTGGCTGGGGGTTGGGTGAGGGAATGACTCTCACAGCTTTAACACAATTAAGAACAGGAGCCAACTTGTCTCTTAGACAGAATTAAATCAAACTTTAAAATGCAACAAACGAACAAAATGTGAAATATGTCGTTCATTAATAAATTAAACAACTCATTTGTGCGTCTTGTTTCATCACACTCCCCCGACGTGCATTATACTGTATTATACATCTAACAGCTTCATCTGTTGTGTCTTTCCTTACATAAACACCCTGTATTAATACTTTTGGTTAGAAGACCTGCTCTCATGTTAAAGTGTACCTGTATTGGTCCTCCTTACAGCATAATCCGTGCATATGTAACGCGAGTAAGTGATACAGAAGCATATTTTAACATAAATGACCGTAAAAAGCACAGAACTGGTCATTTTTTCCCATGAACTACTGGGGGAGTTTTTTCCCAGAAGTGACATGAACTCGTTGAGCGGGTTTGTACAGTGCAAGTAAAAAAGCAGATGTATTCAGCGAGCATCATTTTAGGTGATAAAAAACGTGTTCAAGAAGCAACTATGGCAGGAAATGGGTGTAAATGGTGACCTATTTGAAGCAGAGTCTTGAGAAGACGGTGAGACGTCACGTTCTAGTGACTCTGAGGACGAGGACGTTGCCAGAGATGAGCGTGACGGTGAATCCAAAATGGTTTACGCAGCTAATGTTTTGCCGACTCGGCTTTCCTGTCGTCAGGTGGTTTAGGAACAAAAAGAAATGTTTTTCGGTGATTTCTGCGCTTGTTGTTTGTGCAGCTCAGCACTGGACCATAATGTTTTATGATGCACAGGGTCAGTGACGCAGCCCAGCCAATCCAACGAGTTCACGTCACTACCAGGCTGGAACAGCCAATCAGAAAGGAACCATGTTTCTGAACACGCCTAGAGTTGTAACACTCGTACACACTTTCACACGGGGCAAGGACTGATGTTGCCGGAAGGATTCGCTGGTGTTATACGTGAGCTACACACTGTGTCTACCTTTTTATTTTATTAGTATTTTAAAAAAAAAACCCGGCTGTGGATCATTCTGATGAGTAATTTGTACCACACTGATGAATATTCACAGCGTTCTCAGCTTGCAGGAATTTACCAAAACAAGCACACATTCTTTTAATTACACACTCATTTAAAGAGCTTCATTTAGCCTCTTAAGATTTTTTCCCTTCTCTGGTTACATCTCCAGCAGTGAGTAAGCTTTACTAAAGTATAAATAATAATCTTTAAAAGGGTTGACTGTCAGGGTTCTTATTTTAGTTTTAGAAGGAATTTTGGGTTTTCGTTTATTTCATTCTGTTTTATATTCAGTTGTTAACATTTTGTATACAGTGAGAACCTTGTGCGCCCCCCTCCCCCCATACCAAGAATTTTTCCCATCATTCCACACACAGCAAATACAAACATGACCTGAAAAACCTTTATGGATTTTTAGATTGCTATGGAGATTCACCTCCTTAAGAGGCTTATGTTCAATTTCAGACCTCCGTCCCAATACATCTCTGAAGATCTTCTACTTCATCTACATGTAAATTACTTTATACTGTGGCCGAACATCAACAATAGGTAACAACGACACGTTGTGTGGTCTTCACGTGCACCAGCTGGATACGCAGAGACAAAAAGGCAAAGTGACATTGAAGAAAACGACAGCATTTCACAGGAAGCATTCGTATGGTTCTTTTTAACACCATTTCTCTTTGTGTGTTTTTTTCCCTTCACATTGTAAGACTGATTCCAATTAGAACACAGGAAGTCTCTCAACTGGGAATAATTGAATTTACACAAAGGACGTATTCGTTACTAATGACTCATCAGCCTTATGATTATTTTCCCCATTTAGTTTTGATTGATATAACCATTCTGTTTTGTGTGTGTGTGTGTGTGTGTGTGTGTGTGTGTTGTTGCCAATTTCCAATAGTGACATGCTGGCAGTAATTATTCAGCCATGTCATTTTGTCATTTTGCTACATAAAATTTTCATTTGAGAACGAGCAGCATCGAGGCTCAGAGCCGTACGCCCCTGGCTTTAGTTCCTTTATTAATGTATTATAATCCTCTCTTGACACTTGCTAAGACAGGAGATGTCAGAATAATACCCGGCTCATTTGTCTTCATTTTAAGGTGTTTCTTTGCACTTCAGCTAAAATTCTCCGAGCCGTCCTGTCACCTTGTAGCCTCAGCCGACTTTTAAATCAAATGTCATCGATCATTTATACTGCATATAATGAAAATCCTCAACCATCTGTAATGTACATCACTTAGTATTATATCAATAACATAACATAGTAGAATTAGCAAAATGATAGCAACCAGCAGGAATGAGAGAAGAGAATGAATTGTGCTGGCTATTATGCTGTTTTTATTTTATTTTATTATTCTAAGGAGTCTTTTTATACCCAATTATTTCTGATTAACCTGACTGTATGGCAATTTCATACTTCAACAAGGAGTAAGAATGGGTTTTGCTGGATAAATGCAAATAAATGAAGCAGAAAAGCTGTATTCATAAACCTCATAACTTACCTTAGTGTTAACCTCCCACCTGTTTTTTATGAAGTACGAGGATTTTTATACGGTTATAGAAAATTTCATTCTTAGAAATATGCTAGATATGCACATGAAGTGTAATATGAACATCTATTCTTCCTGTGACAAACAGGTAGATTAGGGTAGGTATTTAGGTAGTTGGGGGCAGCCATGGCCTAATGGTTAGAGAAGAGGGTTTGGGACCAAAAGATGTCATTTGATTCCCGATCCAGCAGGAAAAATGTGTGGTGGTGGGGGAAGTGAGCAGAACCTTCCCTTCCCTCATATTCATGGCTGAAGTGCCCTTAAGCAAGGCACCTATCTTCTAGCTGCTCTCTGGGTGCCGCATTGCAGCAGCCCACTGCTTCGAGTGTGTGTTCACTTTGGATGGGTTGAATGCAGAGGAAAAATTCCCTTGTGGGATTAATACAGCATGTCCAAAATTTATTTAAAGGGAAAAAAAACATTATTTGTAAATTGCATTTTTCTTTCAAACATATACATTTTTGTATCTTAGTGTGGAGTATTTAATAATTCAGTTTTCTATCCTCTTTCTATAAATAATATTGTACATGTAGATATCACACCTATCTATTTATCTATCTAATATAGTATTCAGCCTTGAGGGATGCTATGTGACTTTATTATACTAATTTGCAATAGCATTAGCATCGGTAATCTGAACTGCTGCTCACAGATCATGTGCATTTTTGCACTGTTACTCTCAATGAAACTGAGAATATGACCAAACCATACTTTATGAAAATAAGCCAATGACACCAAATGACAGCAGCCCAGGTAACGTTAGCAGTCAAAGTCCAGAAGACTGCAAGGTGTGCCTTCTGTAAACCTAGAGAGGTACAACAGCATCAAACTCAGCATGAGGAGCAGACAACACTGTAACAAGTGCTAGTGATGCGAGAAAAAATGAGTGAATATAATATCTCTTACCTGATGTGTTGTTTTTGGCAGTCAGCTGTTATTGGTGCTTGACACCACAGTATTGCAGTGCAGTGAAGCGTAAAGATGTAACAATATGTGGTTATGTGATATTGATACTCAGTTCAAATAAAACTTTCAACTTGGTTATTATCAGACTGCGTATTCTTAATTTTTCAAAGATTGTATTGTGTTGTTTACATGGCAAATGATGAATACAATATATACCGTACAATAAAGTGCAAGCATGAGACACCATCATAGGTGAAAGTAACACAGCTCGAATGCTGTGCAAACACACACAAAATAGAATTTCAACTGGACAAAAACACTGTGTGATTTGATTTTGCAAATAGACGAAATAAATATCAGATTGACCTTTTCACGGATTGCTGCAAGCAAAAAAAGAGAAGCAAATGGAGGGGATGCTTTATATTTAGGCCTGATAGCAGCCTTCACACGTGTTCATAAATGGTGATTAACTTTTTCATTTTTAATTTCATTTTTAAGTTAATAGGCTACTATATTTTACTCCATCCTCTGCGAATAATTGTTGCATATTTTACAATACATTGTTTACCTGAGTAGTTAAATCAGTAAATCCTTACAAGCCTGTTGAAGACGGAAGCTGGACGTGTGTTTTCATCTTGTTTTTTCCTGGCATAAGAGGGTGATGGGGAGTGTTCATCTCAGCACTTTATCAAAAAAAGCAGTCCCACGCTATGCGTTGGTTTTGTTTCTCTGACAACAATACCTTTACAGCATATCAGCACCAAACGCTGAAGGATTGGTTGCCTGAAAAGGAGCAATAGTGCTGACATCAGTGCATTTCTGAAAAGTTCAGAAACTTTTAACTTGAAGAGTTCGGGGTGGCTGCAAAAAATATGACTGCCGCGCTTTTTCTCTAGGCAGGTGCATGTAGCTGCATACTCTCTCTCTCCTTATGAGGAACAGTTGAAAAACAAAAAACTGCTTTAAATGTAGCTTAGTGAAAAAAAATAAAAACTTAGTGCAAGCCCTACTAAAACCTCTCACCCTAACATTAATCGTTTTAAAAAATGGTACAAGTTAGCAAGTGTAATTCACAACTGTGTGAATGGACTGCGGCGCTTCATTCCCTTAATGAGCTGCAGTTAACCTGTAAAGAGAGGTTAAAACAAGGGAATATTTTTGTAAATTCAATGTCAACGAGTGCAGGTCATTTTAACAGGCTTCACTAGTGAGCTCATCCATCACAAATGGCTGCTGTTCAAGAGAAGAAATGAGAGAGAGAGAGAGAGAGAGAGAGAGAGAGAGACCTGGGGCTTTTTAACCAACTGTAATTCTCTGTGATCAAATGTTGTTTCAAGACTTCCAGACCAAAAATATGCAGCTAGATTTGTCACAAATATAAAATGACAGAATAGATGAGTATTTATAACCAAAACAATCTTTTATAATTCAGTATAATTTTATTTCAATAAAATAAACATCATATTAAATGGAAGGCTGTCGAATTATTAGAACAAACTGTCTTCATGGGGAAAAAATGTCAGATTTCTATTTTAAAAAAGGAAATTTTTATGGAAGCTGTTTACAGAGCAGGTGGGGGGTTTTACAGTGGCGTCGTGGTTAGGACTCTCGTCTACACAGCAACAAAGACCTCGGTTCAAGCCCTCTGGCCGGCGAAGGCATTTATGTACAGAGTTTGCAGGTTCCCTCTGTGCTTGTGTGGGTTTCCTCCAGGTGCTCCAGTTTTCTTCAAGTCCAAAGACATTCAAATTAGGCTAATTTATTCATTTGCCAAACCGATTAATCCTTCCAGTGTTTCGGGAAGGCTAAAGCCTAACTCAGCAAACTCTATGCGAAGGTGGGATACAACCTGAACAGCTCCATTGTAGGGCCAACACCATCACAGCCACTGGAACTGCCAATTAATGTCTTTGGATTGTGGGAGGAAACCAAAGTGTCCAGAGAAAACCCACGCAAGCACTTGAACAAAAAGACTCCCCACAGAAACGTATTTGCCGAGCCCGGGCATCGAACCCAGGACCTTCTTGCTGTGAGGGGAACGTGTTAACCACTACGTGACCGTGCCACACCATTAGGCTAACTGGCTATTCCAAATTGCCCCCAGGTGTGAATGTGAGTGTGAGTGGTTGTTGTTACTGAAGAAAATTACCCTTTCAGGTAAAAATATACATTGCAACCGCAATCATGAAAGTGGCCCAGTGCATCATGGGTGGGGAATGGAAAGTGAGTGAGAGAGTGACCAATGCGAGCGTTTTGCATTTTCAGCCTTAACTTTAACATTTTGTCACAGATTGTGAATATTTAATTTGTTTGCTGTAATCACAGTTCTTCAGGTTCCTGTCTTCCGGATAGATTTATCAGGAAGTGCAGTAAATGAAGAGAATATGATTTATGTGCAGTGCACGGATTTTATTTTCAAAGTAAATATCAGCCACTATGCTGCACTTTTGTCTGGAGAATAAGTAAAGGAGGCTGTATGGTTTATTATATATTAATCATAAGCACAGTTCTTGGCTTCTTTGATTTCTTTGAGTTTAATAAGAGCATGCTGTAGTGTTTTAATTCTCATACAGCTCAGCACTTTGATAAGAAATGATCACTGAAGGCATCTCTACAATACCTGATCCTTACAGTAGGTTTGGTAGCAAACTGACCACGTTACAGTGAATGATTTATACAATTTCTACAACAGTGCATTTAATTTTTGCATAAATTTGCTTTGGATTTGGGTTAAGACAACATGCAGACTGTGTTTTATGTTTGTTCCTGAAAAGCCTATAATATATAATGCAAAGATGGCTGCTATAGACACTGCAAAAAAAACAACAACATGTTTTCTACAAAGCTCAATATAAAAGCACTGATGGCACGGTACTCAAGAGTACAATCATATTTAATCCTCATGACTCATTATATGAACAGCAATGTAGCACAAGAGGCAAACGAGATCTGAGACTTCCACGCACTTGAGAACGAGTGTCCAGTCAAGTGGGAGTTTAAATATGGCAAGCCTGCAAAGAGAGGGCACTGAACAACAGAGTGCCATTACTTATGTCCCAAAGTCACCTCATGACATGCAAAGGATACACTGGAGCCTGTTATCAAACTTCCTGCCATCTGGCTGTTCTGATGCATGTTGTACTGATGTGTGGTATATGTTTTATAAAGTCAGTACATCCTCTGCTTCCCCTATGGCATCAAATGTAGACCGTATCTCGGTCCCCAGACGGACTGGAGACTTGTCTGAGGGCTCGTTTGAAAGGTCTCAGCCAGCCCAACGGGCTCTAGAGTTTGGTCCAATTAAGCGCCGAAGATCTCAAGCTATATGCCTTTGAATGCTTAAACCCTGGTATAACCAACCACTGGTATAACCAGGTTCCCTATTTGTGTCAAAATTTGTACACTGAAACATGCTAACAGGCAAATTATATTATTTCGTACTTGTATATATTCACTTCTACTCATGTGCTACTCTTCTACATGATATTAGTGTGCTGGATAGATTCAACAATCGAGAGTAGCACATGCATCTCCTACTTTTATAAAGAAATATTGGAACCTGCACAGAGAGAACTAAGCAGCAAAGACAACAAGGCAACCACCAGACACGAGAGAGTTTCTGCTTGGCAAGAGCTGGAGGCACAGACGATCGCACAGGTTAACTTTATTCGTAAAATTGGGTTCTTTTTGCCTGAATGGATCTGACCAAGGGAAGCACTGGCCCTTTAATGATTGGTCACCCACATCAATATTGGTCATCCATGTACCTTGATTGACAGCTATACTTACAGGAAGCCCAGAGTTGGAATACTGCCAGAAAAAGAAGAGGTCAAGGGGTAAATGAATGGTAGTCTGTATCAGAATACGTCTAGTATCTGTATCTCTGACGCCAAATAAGCTGCTGCAGTATTCGAAAAAATATGCCTCTGGCCAAACTGTTCGCCTGTGATTCAGTTAAGAGAAGCTGTCAGTTAAGGTACAAGAAGGTCTGTGCTGGTGTGATTGCACTGAAAGGAATCAAATTATAAATATAGGGACCTGAGAGACATTTCTGGACAAAGCCTCAAGCTGAGATAATTGGGGTGGGGGTGGTAGGGCTCACTCTGAAGCTAACTAACCTGCGAAATGATAAGGATGTGTTTTTCGTCATGGTTATATTTACAAAAATGATTATTAAATGATGTGCTATGAAATTACAATCACAAGCAAGAATGCACAGCATGGCAAAATTTATGCTCAGGTAGCACAACTGGACTGAAACAGGATATATGACAAAAATATCATGCAGGGAGTGAAAATGACATCCTTGTTATTACCCTTTATTGTAGGTCTGTTCATTTATTTGTCCACACCCATGCATGGAGATCATGGACTTGGTGGGGACACTACCCTACCTGAGTCCCAGAAATGGTTTGCTTTGGGAATGTCTGGGTCAAAGGTCAAAGCAAGGCTACAATGTTGTAGAGAAAGAGTGCTTATAACTTCGAAACAAATACTGATAGACATGCCGTTACTATGGATAGGTAATAATTAATTAATAGGTAACCATATATGGACTTTCAAATTAGATAGTTACCTTTGACCTTGAGTGATGTTAAAAGGTCAAACCCAAGCCATCTTGAAAACTTTCCAACGAAACTGATTTTTCACCAATTTGATGATATCCATGTAGAACATGTTATAAGATGAGTACATGGATAATTAAAGCAGCACTTGTATAGGAACGGCTTGCTATAATGTCCATGCTGTGTGGTGGAGTTACTTTACACTCTGAGTTACTTCTAGGTTTCGTTGTTCGTTGTAACTGCTGTTCCTGCTGCTTTTCAGGCTGTCATACTGAAAGTCTTTACAAGTGATGTCTGGCTTCTCTCTTTACCTTTTTTATCATTAGTCTGAAGATGTGTTATGAAATCTTTCGGGGTTCACCTGTTCGGGGGTTGACAGGTTGTCATTTCATTCACTTTCCTCCTGCATGTTCTCAAACCAGTTGAACGTTCAGAAATGTTTATGGTTTTTGATATGGCTCTTACAGTACGACTTGAGTGTTTTTAATAACGGAGTTCTTTGGGAAGCTTCTTCACCTTCACCATGCCTACTACTCATTCTGTGAAAACGTCAAAACCATTCATTCAATTTCTGAACCTAACCTAATCCTAATTAGGGTCACGGGGGGCTGGCGCTCATCTCAGCCGACTCTGGGCGAGGGCAGTGTACACCCTGGACAGCTCGCCAGGCCATCGCAGGGCAGAAACACACTGACGGCAAGCAAATGCCAGACAGCAAATGCTGGCCAAGTCTCTCACCGTCTATGGTGACAGTCACAGTGAGTGGGGATTGAACCCCTGACATTGGGATCAGTAATCCAGCACCCTACCACCGGGCCACCACTGCCATTCCGGCCCAACCCGTGGCAATGTTTTCTATAACGACACTTGATTAATATTTCTTATGAAATTGCATTCAAAGTAAATTCAAAAACAAAAACTAAGCTGTCTGAACAGTGAATTCTCTTCACTATGTATAAAAAAAGATGAAAAACATATTTAGATTTATTTAGAGTGTCATCAGAAAAGCACTGCTACATTTAAATATATATTAAAGTGTGAAAGACTATGAAAAGCAATGAGCTTATTAAATAAAAAAAATCTTATGTCAGTAACGCAGAATAAAGTACGAGTCATGATCATTAAACCTCTCCCAAAAGATTGCACACTGAATTATTTATCTATCTATCTATCTATCTATCTATCTATCTATCTATCTATCTATCTATCTATCTATCTATCTATCTAT
>JAQMYF010000023.1:50362367-50387713 GCA_030014195.1 Neosilurus mollespiculum
TCTATCTATCTATCTATCTATCTATCTATCTATCTATCTATCTATCTATCTATCTATCTATCTATCTTTCTTTCTTTTGGGAGGGGGAGGTGTTTGTTGAGAGCTCATTTTAACAACCAGGCAGTCTGGTTTTTTCGTTTTTTTTGGTTAGGAAACGTATATAAATTGTGGTATTTTCTCATTAAAAGCATTTAAACACTGAATTGAAGTGGAGATTTTTCTTTGATTTAAGACGATAAACTGGAATTAAACGAGGTTTAGTTTACAAATAATTTTCTTAAAATCTCTTGATTTCACTCAGAATCAAAAGGATCCTGATTTTTTTTCATTACCCTGTAAAGAAAAAAGCCATGCTTACTTCCAGTCCTCGGAGATGTGTGTGATGAATGACTTTAGCAGTTCTGCCTAAATGACCTATTATTCAATAACAGCGTCATCACCCTTCAGCCTTCTGTCCACTAATACCTTTCATTCTTTCCAGAGCAACTTCCTGAAGATCCGTGATGATTGATGATTCTGGCTTTAATTAGTATAGCCTGTTTTAGTGAAAACATCAATTCTTTACAGGCTATGCTAATCTATGCCAGAATCAGCAATGCATTTGGGCGTGGACTAATACTCTAACACTCTAACTCTAAATGCCTTCCTTCTTTCACACAGGACTTTTTACTGTTGCTTTACAGCAGTGGAATTTATTTTCTTTATACACTGTTTTATTTGTACTGATGATGATGATGATGATAAAGAGAACAGGTATTTTAATAAAGCTCACTGGGTCAAATGAATGAAAGCAAGTTGAAGTGTAATAAACCTATGATTAAATCATAGCTGGTTCCTGCTACACAAACAAACCGCTGCTGTGCACCTCTATCTGTGGTCAACCAACTTCCATTGTGTATATCCAACAGAACTGAATACATCATGGGTATGTGGTTGATTATCATGTGGTTCTTCCAGTTAAGGTTGTTATTAACTAGCATTTATTCCAGCAGATAACAGGCAGCTAGTCAAGTGAACTACAACTAACAGTCAGTTTCACACATATAAAAAATTTTAACGTTTCAAGGAAAATGTGCTTAAAACTAAAATCTAAGCGGGTGACACACTAGAGATGTGACAGAAAAGTGACTGAGGCAAATTGATTTTTTTTGGGAAGTTTGAAATGCGCATCAAGATGTTTTGCAACTCCACATTCAAGTGAATATTTTGCTGTTTAAATACGTATAAAATGTGCGGAAGTCGTTTAGAAAGTCGCACAACAATTTACGACTATTGTGAGTAATTTGCGATCGGTTTGCGGATGTTTGGCGAAAAAAAATTGTTCGTCTTTTGTTCTCAAACCATTCGCTTTCTATTTGCATTTAGTGATGTAAGCAAAATGCAAAAAAAAATACGAATGATAACAAAATACTTGAAATATGGCGGGTGCCAGTAAGTCTCAGACTTTCCATGTGGAGGGCTCCAACTTGTCACTTTTCCTTGCAAACGAAAACAAATAATTTGTGAGCAAAATGGCAACTTTGCAACTACAACATGTTTGATTTTTTTTTTTTCGATGGGTTCACGAACCAGGCGATCAAAATGTGATGCCGTGAATGTCATGAGACAGAGTTAGTACTTTTTCTAGTACAGTTTTCTAGTGTGATTACCCCTAACCACTTTAGCTAAGTAATAAAAGTTACTTTCTACATGGATTCATGCCATTAGATTAATAATGGGGTAATTCAACTTAACGCATCACACTTAAAAGTAGAAACTTGTTATGAATAGCTTAAGCTAAAACATTGTCTGTCTTATCTTTTCACTTGTGTATAATTTGTCAGTACTCTGTCCACTCCTGGTTATTAATGTCTTCTGTTTTTTTGTTTGTAGGTCTAGAAATAATGGAAAGGATAATCCTATTTGCTTTAGTGCTTTAAAAGGACAAATTATACAAGAGAGAGCCAAAAGATCAACATGAGTTAACTTTTAATATTCCCAAAGAGGTAGATTACTGCAGAGGTCAAAATCGCTGCGAGAAACTTTAAACAAGGTGAGAAGCGGTTTAGTGACTGTGCAGAAGTGATTATGATTCCAGAAAATGAAAAGTGTTCACTCCAGTTCATGATTACCGTCACTGTAAAGTGCACAACAGTGTAGAATTTACTATGATGCAGTGTTCTATACAGTACACCATTTTAAAATACAAAACCCCAGGATGCAAAGACCTTTAGGTTGTTTGTTTGTTTGTTTTTTTCTCCCACTATTGGTTTATTACACAATACACTGTGGTGTACCAGTGTCCGCTATGATCACAGAAACAAAGAAGTGCAGAAAGAGAAGCGATGGGAAATGAAATGTACATATTATACACGTGATATATACACTATGTAACAGTTTATATACACTGAGTATTATATTGTTTATATCTGGAGGCCTGAGAAAAGCCTTCACATGGTGGAATGTTGACACACAAGAATATATTTCTTGTATATATTCTTATGTATTTCTAATTTCTTTCTATATCTAAATCTGCAGCATTGAGGACGTGACATAAGTATATATGACTTCTCAAAATTCTTAGAGATGTCTGACTGAGTGTCGTGAATAAGACACCTTATGTTGACATCAGCCACCCCCCCTAAAAAAACAAACAAACAAACAAAACCCAACATTGAGTGAAACATGGAGCAGGTTTTCCAGAATGTTTTGCTGTTGGGTGTCAAACTCATAAAATTGTTCATAAACCCATCTTTAGTGCATAGTATCGATTTAGACTTAATTACAAATGAAAAGACGACATGCAAATGAGGTGATTGGTTCTGAGACGCTCCGTCTTTGCAGTACGTATTTTTTCACGACTAAACAGCTAACTATCAAATCGACGAAGTTGGTTTGCAGTGTATGAATTAAGCGGCCCTGGATTAATAAATAACTAACCAAATTCATATTGTTCAAACCTACACAGCTAGTGCACATTAAGAAATTAGCTAGAAAAGATCAGAAAGTTTGGTCATTGAGTGGCACTGAATAGTCATTTTTATCTAGCATAATTTTAACATAATTAATTTGACATAGAAGACATTTAGTTGCACCCTGGTTTTCCCAGACATCCCCTCACATGAACTGAAAATTAGTTTTCTTAGTTTTGTGCTCGTGCTGTAAACACACCGCGTGTGCAGGTATGTTGTTGGTGTGAGAAATAAAACTGACCTTTTGTGACCTCTGACATCACCCGTCACCCGGTCAAAGCAGAAATTGCTCTAAAAACAGTCTGGTTCATTTTGTGATTGTGAAATCTGAAGGAAAAAAAGCAAAACAAAACAGCACTAATGTTTCTTTTCACAGCACAGACACAGCGCTGATGAACCAGACTGGGTCTGCAGTCTGGACTTTGATAAAGTGCTGACTGACATTTTAGGTCAAAAATGTTCAGCACAAACTCAGTACAAATATTTTTATTTATTTTATGATTAGGCAAGGGGAAAATGAAAAAAATATTACTATTGTTATTGTTATTATTATTATTATTATTATTACTATTATTATTATTATTATTATTATTATTATTATTATTATTATTATTATTATTATAATATTGCTATATTGTGACAGTGTCAGTTATGCTATACAAATAAAATTGAATTGAATTGAATTTTTATTTATTTTTTGCATGTTATATGATTTCTATATTTTCTCGTAGACCACATCTGCTATGCTATAAAAGATTCTGTTAAGGCCACATTCATAATCTGTTACAGTATAAATCCTCTATGAAACACCAAACATTCTGTTATATATATTTATATAAAGACATTGCGGTTTGTAGCCGTATTTATATACTGGTTTAAATGCATTTTAAAAGCTGTTTAGAAAATTTATATACTACAACACCAACATCAGTGTTATACGATGAACGTTGCTAAACAGACACAAATTATTGCAGTTAAAGTATAATCTCCATTTCTCTGAACATTCTTTAAAAATATACAGGACAATACTCCATAACAGAAGCTGCTCGTGGACCAGCTTTCTTTTTAATATTAAGAATGTGCCATTTATGCATCTTTGCATCACATGATACAATACTCATGGAGAACTTGTCAGTAGACTCAGGAAATCTGGATTAACACTAGTATCTATTAAAAAATGTCTTTAAATCAAAGATAATTTATTTTAAAGCTTTCTTAATTGTTCTTCTATGTGGCCAAAAGTGATGCATAATTCTCAGTTTTTTCCTTTTAAAAATTAAAGATTTTTACTTCTTTAAAAGTTGAAAGAAAAATCAGAGAAAGGAAGCTGATCAATTTTATTTAATTTGAATAGTGGCCCTTTAAAAAAAAACTAACTTAGTATTGAGTATCAGTATATTATGTGAACGTATGCCAGGGGAGTGTCGTAAAATTTTGTAGCATGTTGGAAGATTTTGTCGGATGATGAAAAGTTGCATGAAGCAGTAAAATGGTGTAAAATTGTAGTGTTTTGTAGAATGTTGTAAATTTGTTAAGTTTTGTATGATAAACAATTGCGATGTTTTGTAATGTGAAGTTATAAAAGTTTTGTAGAATGATGTCAAGTCTATGCCGTGCAATCCCACCCAAAGGTACTAATGATATAGTTTATCAGGAACAAAAATTTTAATGCTACATGTAAACTACATTGTTATTAAAAAGTGTATGTAAAGTATTTAAAATCATTTTAACATCACACATGAATGTTCCATCCTTCATTATAAACATGAATATAGAAATAATGAGAACAACTCTATATCATTTTAGAGTAAAGTGGACTAAAATAGGTCAACATGACAGGAATACCTTAGTAAAAAAAGTAAGTTTTTGTTAAAATTAGGACTAAATGAAACCACTGATTTTTCTGGATTCGATTCAGAAAATTTAAAGAAAATGAAGGATATATATATATATATATTATTGTTATTTTTTTCACTACAGTGAGCCTCCGTTTCTGCTTGTTTTGAGGAGAGAAGAGCGGAGCTGTAATCTTGCTGGGTCAGTCTGAGCTCTTTTCAGTCTTCTCTGTGATTAATTGCGAGGTTCAGAGGTCACCTGGTAGCACATATCCATCAGGAAGTGGTTTAACAGAACACTGATCTTCAGTAAGGTCAGATATCACGCGCTGTTATCCAGCTGAAAACCTTCACTTTTATGTGTGCTGGGAGCTTTTTAGGAACAAACCTGACCCTTCTAAATTGTCTCACACACACACACACACACACACACACACACACACACACACACACACACACACACACACAAACATCCAAACACGCAGATAGAGGAACACACACAGTAGGTTGTCACTTTTTTATTCAAGAGAAATGTCTGAACTACCTTTCTAAATATGGTTGGACTGAAGAGTTGAGGTTGTAGTTCTTCTCACCTGATAACGTTCGTGGTGGCTGTAAGCGACTGCTGTTGGTAGAACATTCGTCTTTTTGTATTGTGAATATGTTCTCATAAACAAAAACACAACATCACACATGAAAGAAATGTTTTTCTTGCTCCTGCTGTATCTTTGCCCTGAGTTGAGTTCAATTTATGAGCGAGCCAGAGGTGACTGTAGTGAGGAAAAAGTCCTTGAGATGACAAAAGGAGGAAACCTTGAAAGGAACCAGATTTAGGTACAAAAACCCATCCTGATCCTGGTGACACTGTTATACAGTTGATTAAACTAAATAGCTTTTGAAAATAAGCACAAGCTTTATTACTCTTCCATCTATATATACATCTTTTAACCGCGTACCCTGAAGGAAGTTACGCAACAGCAGTGCGATAATTAGTAACTATGGGTTTACACTGGGGCGGGATGAGCGTGGAGAAGGGCCAGGGGGTGGGGGGCTGGGGGGCTGGGGGGCGTCGTGGGATCGAATCCTGATGATCTTGAGGGAACTTGCTGGATTCGTGATGATCGCACTAATTGTGGAAAAAAGAATTTGACTGTCAAAAATTTTCCAACGATTATTACGATGTAATGGGATTTGACACCAATCGTGATGGAACGTAGGAAGCACAGTAGAGCTTAACAGACCATAATAGACCCTAACAGAGCATTACAGACCTTGATGCGCCATCGTAGTGGATCTTGGTGAACTTGGAAACACAATCCCTTCAAGTTTCATTTCCTGAATGCACCCTGCCTTCTTTTTATATCCCGATCGTGACCCAAGCGCAGTCATAAATCGTGGAATTCGCAGACATCGTGCCCCAGTGTAAACCCAGGGTAACTGTTATTTTACCATAACAGCACATCCTAAAGTATTTATTCCTCCTAAATAAAAGTATTTATGCTAACACATTCACTCATTCACTCATTTTCTAAGTCGCTTAATCCTAATTAGCATCAGGGGAGGCTGGCGCCTGTCTCAGCCGACTCCGGGCAAAGGCAGAGAACACCCTGAACAACTCGCCAGGCCATCTCAGGGCAGAAGCACGCTGACGCCAAACCAATGTCATACTCGATGCTCACACATGTATTTGGTCAAGAATGACACATTGTTTGTTTTATCAGGGATGGAATTTAGCAAAACTAAGCGACTGGCCAACAGGACTAGTGAAATTATGAAACTACTAGTCCTTCTTCATATT
This sequence comes from Neosilurus mollespiculum, assembly GCA_030014195.1. Taxonomy (NCBI): domain Eukaryota; kingdom Metazoa; phylum Chordata; class Actinopteri; order Siluriformes; family Plotosidae; genus Neosilurus; species Neosilurus mollespiculum. Next base: position 50,368,952 of record JAQMYF010000023.1, read on the forward strand.
TACTGGTCAGGGACACTAAATCCTCCTTGCCTATTGGATTTGTCGGGCCACCAGCAGGATGAGTTGTTGGCTATTTTCACTCGCCCTACAGATTTTTGACTCGCCGTGGGCCAGCGGACTAGTGTTAAATTACACCCCTGTTTTATCCATTTACAGGTGCAGCTGTATGTTCATAAATAGTTTCACCAGCCTTCCTGTTTTCTCTCTTTTTTTTTTTTGAGAAATAGCAAAGCATGAGGTCTAAAAAGAAAACATAGTGAAGACTAAAGCTAATAAAATAATGATATTAGTTATATGTTATAATAAAGCGCTGACACTGGGTACATCTTTCAAAAATGTTAAGTAAACATCTTCCGACCTAAAAGTTCACCATAACAACAGTTACAGACGCTTTTTAAAATCTGTTTATGTGACGGGTCCACCATACAAGCTCCTCTGGGTGTTGTTGCTGTGGAATCAGTAACATATGAGCATTATTGCAAAAGCTGTTTACTCACTCACTCAGTTGCTGAACCACTTAATCCTATTAGGGTCCGTTGACACTGGACAAAGGTGGAGTACACCCTGAACAGCTCACCAGACCATTGTAGGGTCAAAACACACACATCGATTCATACTCGCATCCACATGTAGAGGCAATCTGGAACATCCAGTCAGCCTCATGCGCATGCGTTTGTACTGTGGGAGGAAACCAGGACCGTCTTGCTGTGAAGCAGACGTGCTAACCACTACGCCACCGTGTCACCCATGTTGAAGCTACTGTTATAGAAAATTAATCAACACCATCTTGAATTGATCTTAAATTCAACAGAGCTGCACTATAATGTCCTTGGACAAAATGAGCAACAATCGAAAACCCTAGAGCATTAGACAGATTAAGACAGTTTTAATGTATGTACATATAATCTAGATTAAATGTACACTGCCCAGCCAAAAAAAATTAAAGTTGCACGCTGTAATATTTTCATGAAGAGCATTTATCCTCGATCACATCGTGTAATCTCCATGGCGTTGTTGCTCCGGTTGGTCCGGTCGAGGCTCAGCAACATTAATGTGCCTATAAAATGAAGTTGGCTGATGATCTGAATGTACTGAATGAGCAGGTTATCACATCGATGCACTTTTTCTTCCCTGATGGTACGGATATAAAACGGGGACTCAGATAATGAGCGAGTGGTTCAGGGAGCACGAGGAATCGTTTTCACATAAGTATCGGCACCCCAGAGTCCTGACCTTAACCCTATTGAAAGTTTTCGGGATGTGCTGAAAAAGGCTTTATGGAGGGGTTCAGTTTTTCCCTCATCGATTTAAGACGTCGGTGACAAATGTACCCGACACTGGATGGAAAAAATGTTCTGGTGCTTAAGTTTGTTGAAATGATGGCATGGAGATGACACGTAAGCGAGGATAAAGGCGGAACAGCGACATATTTATGTGTGCGAATTTCTTTGGCCGGGGAGTGTATATATTTTTATGTATGTGTCATGTTTACGGATCTATACAGAGTAAATGGTACACAGCTGTCACGAAAAATTAATACAGATATTTTTAATGCATGGATATTGGTATCGTGTATCGTTTAGGAAAAATCGGAACATCTCTGGTTTTATTAGCTTTTGAAACTTCCAGAAAACTTTGCATGTTAGTGGCTCTTTCAAGTCTTCTTCTTCTTGATGTGTATTAATGTAATGTGAGTTTCATGTTCCTTGTCTTTGTAGCTCTAGGTGCTCTCCAAATATTCAGTTTTCACCTTTGCCTGTTTCTTTGAATGGTGATCAGGAGTTGACGTGTGACGATCGTGTGCTGGCTTTATACTGTCTGAACCCTGACTGTAAATTTCTGATAAGCCTCATAAACATGCAGAGAGCTGCAGCCGCCTGAGGCACGCGGGCATCACTGTTAACGAATTTCATTTTAGAGTTATGAAATAACAATATGACGGATGTTAAGCGTTCCGTCTTTTCTCATTATGGTTAAAATTAGCATCAGTCCAGGGTGAGTGACTTCAGCCTGGTATTTGAGCGAGTGCCTGGCGGCGAAAAAGGCTGCCGCAGTCTGGAGGCACTTGGCACACGCGGTTGGCAGGGAGCTCGGTGAATGCCGACGCAGCTCAGATACCCTCGGGTGTCGGCTCTCACCGGCACCGTATGGTGAAAACGAGCAAAATGGCTGTTTTATAATGTGCTGTTTTCAGAATTGGGCTGCTCAGAGCCATGGAGATAGAAAATGCATTGTGTTCTCAGGGTAGGAAAAAAAAACAACATTTTATAGACTTATTTAGCTATGGATTCTCTGCCTTGATGTAAAACATGAATTGGATTAGTGTAAATCAGATTAAAAAAGCAATCTTCAGGCAGTATTAGTTTCATTTTCTAATTTAAAGCTGCTGTAGTCAACACTTAGAATCTTCCTAAACTTCCATTCTGTTAAATAAAACTTGGCTTTTCTTCATTTCCTCAGTCTTCATCTATTCTCCAAACTCATGGAGGCACACAGTGGAACGGCGTCATGCTGTAATAACATGATCCTACAGTGTGCTAGTGCACATGCTAGTGGTTTTTCCGTGCTAGTTAACATCTGTATCATTTAGCTAGCAACTTAATTAACTCTTTCATAAACGATCAGAAATTTTATCCATATATTTTATATATACAGTTCCCTCTGAAAGTATTGAAACAGCAAGGCTAATGCTTTTGTTCTTGCTAAACACTGAATATATTTGAAGATATTTGGGTTTTGAGGTCAAAAGGATGAATACGGGGCAGTAAATCAGAATTTCGGTGTTTATTCACTGATGTATACTTTGTAAAAGTATAAAGCATAAAACAAAGGTGATTCTTGTTGCCCTGATAGATTAATAGATTGTTAGAAAAGAACAGTAACGGTATTAAATGTCTACTCTTGATGAAGATTGCAGGTTAAACCAAAATACAGACCAGTGATCTCTTTATGGGAGAAATGGAATCCATTTTAAAAGACGTTAACTGGTAAACGAGGATGCGGGCTGAATTCGGGTCTGGTGTTTGACATGTTTTCTAGTACATCCCTGGCTATTTCAGGCTGCTGTAACTTTTCCCCAAAAACACTCACTGGATATAACCGGGACAAAATAATAAACAAAACCAAAATCTGAGGCGAAGAGAGAGTCCAAGATCAACTAAATACGGGTCCTGATTTATCTTCCTGTCTGACCAACAACCAGGAGATATTGATTTCAACTTTGTACTTTTCCTTTATATTATTTTGTGTGTGTGTGTGTGTGTGTGTGTGTTGGCTGATTGAAATGTTTTTGCATCTCAGGATCTCTGCAGCCAATTACTTGTTATATTAAAATTTAATCAGGTTGTCAATTACTGGAGACCCCAGGTCCTTTAACCACACTGTGTGTGTGTGTGTGTGTGTGTGTGGGCTTTGTCCTTCTGTGTTCATGCCTCATCCTATGACAAGCCAGTGGTGTGAATTCCACACATGTCACCAAAATTCAGTATTCAGAAATGACCGAATCATAAACACATCTGTCATCCGTGTCTGCGTGTTTTTTTCCGAACTGGATGTGGTCGGAACACTGTAATATTTGGCTCCTATACTGTTCAGCTGCGGCTGTGTGAAAAATGAATATTAAGAACACGCTGGCTCTGTGAACAGCTCGTACTGGAGTATTAGATGATACAGAATGTTCGGATCACATTAATTTAATTATGGGTTTGACAAAACTTATGAACTGTTACAGGGACCATACTTCAAATTATATGGTTGGGGGTGGGTGGGGGGGGGTGCGGGGGGTGTACTGTGATGTGATATTAATATTGGTATTGCTTTCAGAGCATTGTTTATTTTCTGGAGGAACAGGAGTTGAGCATTGTTTTGGTAGTAGCAGTGGAGACTCCTTCCAAAAATGTCAAATAAAGATCTCTAACAGAAAAATGTCACCAAATTCTTTGTTAAATTACATTTAAATTACAGATCCGGTATTCTTATTAACATGAAAATAATTTTTTTAGGCTAAACTACTGTCAGAGCTGCTGTTATAAAAAAAAAGAATAACCAACACTTCCTGATCCATTAAAATTAAAGTGTACCTGAGGTGAATTACTGTTACTGGTGTAAAACGATCATATATTTCATCAGCGGTTCCTTCCGGCAACATCAATCCACGCCTGTTTTCAAAGTGCGTGCGTAGTGACGCGAACTCATTGGATTGGCTGGGCTGCGTCACTGAACTGTGCATCATAACACACTATGGTCCAGTTCTGAGCTGCACAAACAACAAGTGCAGAAATCACGGAAAACTTTTCATTTTGTTCCTAAACCAACTGACGACAGGAAAGCCGAGTCAGCAAAACGTTAGCTGCGTAAACCATTCTGGATTCACCGTCACGCTCATCTCTGGCGGCGTTCTCATCAGAATGTGACGTCTCACTGTCTTCACAAGAGACGTCAAACTCGCCCAACGCATTGTCGTCACTTCCAGAGAAAAACGATTGTTAATCCCTACAGTTCATCCCCCGCTAGTAATCTATGGGATAAAATGACCAATTTTGCTCTTTTTATGGTCATTTATGTAAAAATAGGTCTCTGTATTGCTTAAACGTATTACATACACACGGATTGTGCTGAAAGAATGACCAATACCGCTACTCTTTAAAAAATTTCACAGTTCTTCAGTACAAAAACAAGAAAGAGAAAAAAAAATCATCCTATCTCATAGTGTTAAAGAATTCTTTAAAAAAATCCTGGATCCAGATCATCTCCAAAATCTAACAGAGTTTTCCTTGTCTAAAGCCCCGTTACAAATATGTACATAACTTTGTGTAATACTGCTAACAAACACACAGACTAAAGATAAATCATTACCCCCTCTGCAGATGGAGGTAATTTTACAGCTCTAAATATCGCTGCACATTGCATTGATTTTTAATTTTTTGAAATTAAAGTTCACCGCATGAAGTATTTTTTAATATATTCGTTTCTAAATGAGACTTCAACTCACATGGTTTAAAGCTTTAATTTCGGTAGGTCATCTGCACAAACCGGGCGGCACGGCGGTGCACTGGTTAGCACGTCCGCCTCACAGCAAGAAGGTCCTGGGTTCAATTCCCGGCCACAGGTGTTTCTATATGGAGTTTGTCTGTTCTTCCTGTGCTTGCGTGAGTTTCCTCTGGGTACTCCAGTTTCTTCACACAGTCCACGGCAAATTGAATGAGAGTGTGAGTAAGAGTGTGAGTGTGAATGGTTGTGTGGGTTTTGGCCCTGTGATTGTCTGACAGGCTGCTTGGGGTGTACCCCCCCTTGGCCCAGTGAGATATGCACTTGCCTCCCTGCGACCCGAGTAGGGTGAAATGACTCAGTAGATGATGATGATGATGGCAATGATCTGCATAAACCACACAGTGGGGAAATGGTTCTGCGTCTGTGTCAACAATGAAAACCCAAACTCATGATGGTTGCTCTCATGGTTTTTTGGGGGTTTTTTTTGGGTTGTGGGTGGTCAGATGACATTCTGGAGGAAAGATTGTGAACTGAAGATTTGCCGTCCTTTTGGCCTGTGACAGGCTTGTCCTCTCTTACAGTTCAACTGGTGATAAAGATAATTAACGTCTAACTGAGTGCAGACTGACAACTACATAAAAGAAATGCTTAAAAATAAGCTCCGCCCTCGTACTGTATGTGAATACGAGACGAAGGTGATGCTTCTCCTTTTGCTGGTGTTATGGGCCACAACAGAGCCAGGAAAAAGTTCAGAATGATGGTTACAGAGCACTTGGGTTTTGAAGGTTTTGCTGCCAGGTGCATGCATATTCATTTACGTGAAGAAGAGGCAATTAAAACGGTATTGCTCCGCCCACTAACACTGTAGACCCTCCTTGGAATGTGATAGCTACAAACATGAATGCAAGCAACCAACAGAGATTCCATAGAAACTGCCTGGCTGTAACCTAGCAACCACCCAGGATTTACATTCTCATGTATGGCATTTTGCCGATGCTCTTATCAAGAGTGATTTATATATTTTTTCTTATTTATATAACTGAGAAGTAGAGGGCTAAGGGCCTTGCTCAGGGGCCCAACAGTGGAAGTCTGGCAGTGCTATAATTTATACTCATGACCACCTAATCATTAGTCCATCATCTTAACCAGTAAGCCATTATTGCCCACCTTTGGGTTTCATAGCAACCATTCTAGCAAAACCATCACAACCACATGGAATGACATCGCAGCAATAATTAAGGAGCCACCTGACATAATAACAACGACCCTCTAAGCGCTCTGGAATACCGAATTATCCACCTAACACCCATTCGTGGTGTGGTTTAGCGAACTCTGTCGAGCATCTGTTTAATGCACAGTTCTGTCTGACTTTCACTTCCAGATTTTTATAATCAGTAAGAGAAGAATTTAAGATGAATCCCTTCCTGACAATCTTTAATTCAAATCAGTGTTATGGTTTTTTTCTTGAGGAAAAAAGTTGGCTGTACATCTTTTTCTTTAAAGTCGATCATGATCTGCTTTAATAAAACTCCGCTCCAGACAGATGCAGGAAATTGATTTTTTTTTTTGCCCCTCGCCAGACTCTCATCTTAATTATTTTTCCTCGACTGCAGGGGCGCGTTAGCAGCAGAACTCGACCAGTTCTGTCTGAGAAGATAATTAGCCGAGTGTGTAGATAAAATAAATAAATAAAAGAGTTCTCCAGGTAGTGGAGAAATATATCTTTTGGTAGCTTTAAGCGGTAATGAGTAGGATTCAAGGTGCTGTCTGGTGGTGTGCTCTTCAGTAACGCTGTTTGTTCCGAGCTGATAACGTTAACAGCGACATCATCGCTCACTTGCAGACCACGCTGGAAAAAGGAAAGTACTCGCACTCAGAGTGTAATTCTTCACTGCCTGCCGGGTCACGAGCGGTTCCTAACTTCCTCTAGGCATCAAGGCATCAGTGCCTCATAGAGGATTTGTTTTTCCACCGCGAAGACGCTTCGCTGCTCATCCAGGAGGTTTTGCTTACTGATGTGAAGTTATCGGAACATTGTGAAATAATCATGAATCAGTGTAAACACTCAACAAATCACACGGTTGCTTTGTGTTTTATGGTTTTGCATCAACATTGTCTGGAGTTTTGTAGACTTTTAGGTCCCACATTTCTTCTTCCTCAAGGCTAGCACACTAAATGCACCAGCAGTTCTGTTTTACTCATCGTGTGGAAGCTAGACTTTACTTTTCAGGAATTCTCTGGTCTCTGTCTGTCTGTCCAGCTGTCTATCTGTTTTAGTGTCTGTCTGAGTATCTGTCTACCTGTGCAAATGTATGTCTGTCTATCCAAGTGTCTGTCTGAGTGCCAGTCTAACAGTTGTATGTCTGTGGAAGTGTCTGGGCCAAATATGTTTCTCTGAGTGACTGTCTGTCTTTCTGCCTATCTGTCCAAGAGTCTGTCTGTCTGTCTGAGTTCTGAATGAGTGAGTGTCTGTCTATCTTAGTGTCTATCTATCTTAGTGTCTATCTATCTGTCTGTCTGTCTGTCTTAAAATCTATCTATCTACCTACCAATTTTTCTATCTGACCGTTTGTCTGTCTGAGTGTCTGTCTGACTGACTGAGTGTTTGTCTATTTATCCGTCTGTTTATCTGTTTATTCTATTTTTGGTTCAAATGCGAGTAGAGATGTAAATATTTGCTGCATTAAACAGATCCAGATAGTGGCATTGTGTTACCCTGACCAGTTATCTAATTATACATATGTTTATCTGTCTGTCTGCCTGTCTGTGTGTATACATATTTTGGGTGTTATTATTTTATTAAATGGTGTTTTTACGCACAAAACCATGTAGTGATTCAGGGCCAGGCTATGCTGAATATCCAAGATTTTTTTTGACGGAAGCCATGTGCATGTAGCCACAACCTCATAAGGCTTTTCTCGAATGTTTTCTCACTTTGTCCTTGGGCCCGGAATTGCTCAGTACATTTTGAACCCAGCAGTATTGTGTTCTGATCACTCAGCTTTTGGCTCAGCAGAGGCTGGGAATCAAATAGCACATGCATTGCAGACAGTGATCAGAGTAAGTGTTTCTGGGAATCAGTGATCTTGATCTAAATTGGCATTACATAAGAGTGAGTCACGAACAACAGTTCAGCACTACAACGGAATGAGTGACGACTTTATGATTAAATAACAGAAGTCAAAAAGCCTTCCAAGCTGTACTTCCTTACTTACTTATGAGACATCTTGTTCTCGTCAGTTATTGACCCAGATGTGTCATGTCCCCAGCCAATGTCTCGATCTCTAGCTGTTTCCCCACCGGTTACTTGGGATCAGTCTTACACTCTAATTTCTTTTTCTTCTTCTTCCGGCTGCTCCATCAGGGGCCGCCAGACGAGAATGGCCTTCTCTATCCATTCCTCGAATACTGTTTATGGGCAGGAACCAAACTTGAAACACCCAGAAAGAACCTGCTGAATTCTACTGAGGAACTTACTGTAATAGGCACAGCTTTAGACCTCAGTGGCAAACATAAATTATTGCATATCATACATCATTAATAGTATCAGGATCAATAATTGCACTAATGTAAGAACCTGCGTATGTTGTACTATACAAACCACTAGAAGCACCGTGTATAGCTCCGCACGTGGGATGCTCCATCTATTACCTCTCTATTACAAAGTGTGTAGGTCATGTGACTCACCCTAGCTTGAATCAGTAGGTGATGTCACAGGCTGCGTAGGTCATGTGACACTAGTGGGATATCTTGACAGAGGGATACGAAGTCTGGCCGCTGGTGGAGCACTGCTAAGTAGTCTGCCTTCAGTAATCTTCATGCGCATGAGTACAGTATAAACATAACACTTGCCTTTTTCTTAAGCTCCTGTTATAGAAAATTGATGATCTTCTGACCAATCAGATTGGAAATTTCAGCTGCGATCAAAGCTAAAAGTAAAAATGAAATTAGATATAGAGTAAATATTATAAGTAATGGAGTTCACGCAAAACCTTTTTTATTCACTCATCTGAATCTCGCTCTCCCTCTTCTCTATTCCTTCTCTCTCATCCTGTCACACGACTCAGCACCGTGCTGTACAGTAAATATCACTCCTTACACTCCGTCCACCACTTCACACAAATCAACGGAGTGCGACGCTCTGATTATCGCAGCTTGTGCCGTGTCTGTGTGAGCTGTGTCAGCGTGGACATAAATGCCGCGCTGCTTCCCTCAGCACTTCCAGCGATAGCAGCTCGAGCCATTCCTCCAGCAGAGAGTTATAAACACCACTCCTGCACAGTCAGAATGTCATGGAGCGGAAAATAGGCAGTGACACCAGCCAAGGAAAGGGGATGTATATCCATCTCAGAGTCGTAGAGTCAGAGACAGAAAGAAAATGAGTCAGGATCAACTGCAAACAGATTTACAGGCATCTGACACTGGAACCCTTTATAGTTTTCTTTAAATGTAGAAACCGTTAACTTCATTGTTTTTGATGGCATTTATTTGCCTTTGCCCTTCTGATGGTCAATCGGAACAAGTATGACGCCCATCACAGTCTTTCATTGTGGGTTCGACCACAGGAAGATGATCTGACCGGACAGGTTTTTTTACACCCAGGATGGGATCGAAGACCTTTTTTTTTTTAGGTAACTTTTCTAATCCCTTTTGAGGTGAGCAAAGAAGGTCCAGGATACGACGGCTAAGTTACAGATGAAGCCTTTCCGCTCAACGGCACTCCCTTCTCCATCCAAGAACCAGAAGATCTTCCACCATCTGTCCTCTCTGTGCAGGATCATAGTTATCCCTTTGCCCCCAACTAACCACTGTAGGGCTTCTGAAAAGTAATGGCAGCCTTGACCGGAGACTCTTATCTTAGGGAAGCCGGGACACAGTCGGCATCAACACACTTGACCTCGAGACTCGTTGATCTTGATCCACTGGATTTTTTTGGGGGTCAATACAAACGGGAATCGCTGCTGCACCATCACAGCCTTTGTCAGTGAATGTCGTCTTCTGCCTGATCCGCCGTTGAGGATTTCTGTATTGGATCAGTGTTAGTCTGCAGAATCGCTTCACATTTACTCACCACAGGAGACCCTGTCAGGAGTGAGGACTCAAGACTACTTAGCTTTGGGGTTTATCAGTACTCACAAACCTCTGCATCTCAGCAAGATCATGATCCAAGAGGAATATAAGTGGTTTATAAAACATGGAAGGTTCCCAGTGAGGTAAAAAAAAAAACAAAACCCTCAAGTAACCACAAGATGCTGTAAGTTGAGATTGCTGCACTTGGCAGCACCGGCCCCTTTCTGTTCTCACTACAGGATACACAGCGTATAATCACACACAGGTGCACGCTCATCCACACGGACCCAATCTTACATCCAGAGAATGTTCTAATCCTACATTGCGAGTTGCTTTATCTATCTACTCGCTCGTTTTTAGTACTGCTCAGGTGTGCCGGGCGATTACGAGCCCCACGATTGTTTTATTCTCCCATCATAAGAGATTTCACACTCTGCTCATACAAAAACCATTTCCTGATCCCAAACACTGGCGTTCTGTACGGTCATGTGACTGCAGTGTAGTCAGAAACACAAAGACTTAATGGCCTAATTAATCCTCTCCTCATTAGTGCAGCATGGCACAGCTGGAAATCACACTCGATTCGAGATTCGAGCTCCTGCACTACACACCGAGCAGGTAGGCAGCAGTTTGACAGCATTTGCCTACTCCTAGGATAAATGTCCTCCAGGCTGGAACACAGCCTTGGAAAGGACAGGTGTCTTCCAAGGGATTTTATTTATTGCTTTTGCAGACAGAATTAACACAGACACAACCATCCACACTCACATCCACACGCAGAGGAAATATGAAGCCTAATGCGCATGTCTTTGGACTGTGGGAGGAAACCAGGGTACCCGGAGGAAACCCACACAAGCACAGGGAGAACATGCAAACTCCACACAGAAACGCCCCGAGTCCGGGACTCAAACCCATGACCTTCTTGCTGTGAAGCAGACATGCTAATCACTAGGTCACGGTGTTGCCCAACTTTTTCTTTACTGCCTTTAATAATAGTTGTCGTCATAGATTTGTTTCAGTTCACAGATGAGTTACAAATGAAAGAAAAATCCTGCATCAACAATAATTATAGTAGTATACACTACATGGGAACATAAGGAAATCAAATGAAAACATTTTTAAATGGTTTATCTTCGCACCTTTTTAAGTGTGACATGTACGCCACGCAGCATCTTTTAAAATTCAAAAGTACTTTTTTTTACTTTGCAGTCCACGAAGGCCATATTGTATTTTACTTTCTCTCTATTTATTTTTTTTAGGATAGCATTTAGTTACATTTTTAGCAGTTTACTATCAGTGACCTTGACAGATTGTGACTTTTTGTCCATTGTTTGATTTATAGTATACCAGTATTCATCATCCCTACAGCATAATTAGTGTGTATGTAATACGTTTAAGTGATATAGATGCTTATTTTAACATAAATTACCATAAAAAGCACAAAACTGGTAATTTTATCCCGTGGATTACTAGCAGGGGCCGAACCAATTGTTAGCAGTCATTTCTGATGTAAACAAGTTGGGTGGGGTTGTCCAGCGCAAGTAAACAAGCAGATCTATTTAGCGAGTGATATTTTAGGTGATAAAACATGTTCAAGAAGAAACTATGGCTAGACATTTGGAGGAAATGGGTGTAAATGGTTACATACGACAGTGAGACGTCACATTCACATTACTGCTGCCAGAGATGAGCGTGACGGTAAATCCAAAGTGTCTTACGCAGCTAACGTTTTGCCGACTTGGCTTTCCTGTCCTGTCAACACTGGACGATTATGTGTTATGCTGTATGGGTCAGATGGGCCCAGCCAATCCAACGAGTTCATGTTGCTACCAGGCTGGAACAGCCAATCAGAAAGGCAACATGTCTCTGAGCATGCCTAGAGTAGCAACACTCGCGCACACTTTAAAATCAGCCGTGGACTGATGTTGCCGCTGATGTTGTGATGATAATAACAATAATAATAATAATAATATAAAAAAAATAATAATAATAATAATAGCAATAATAATAATAATAACAATAATAATAATAATAATAATAACTATTCTTCTTCTTCTTCTTCTTATTATTATTATAGGAAATTAGCTGTATTATGTGCAGGAAAAGACTCCACATTGTGTGGTAATACTGAATATAATCCACTTCCTGTCTGGCTGGGTCACACCACCCTAGCGTGTATTATTTTCGTATAACCGCCCGGTCTGGAGTGTGTTACTCCGTGCTTACACCTAGACGTGTATTGAAAGAAAAGAACACACCTGCTTTCTGTGAACTGGAAACAGATCACATGCCTGAATGTGCTTTAATAAATCATTATCTTTTTATTTATTGTTTCAGTGATTTCATTCCAAGCGGTCGTTTTACCTCAAATAGAACTTTCAGCCAATCAGCAGCGTATACAGACATGTTGAGAGAAGAAGAGGACTGACAGGCTTTAGGAGTCTAATTGAGCGTGGTGTTGATTTCTTTCTTCCAGCTCCCTTCAAACCACGCAGGCTCCCTCGAATCCACCGGACAGATTTTTCCCCCCTCATTAAGGGCCAAATATGGAGAAGGTGAATGTAGCTGGTTAGACTCCGAGAGGGAGAGAAAGAGAGAGAGGAAAGTGAGTAATGGGGCTCAGTGACTCTGTCTGTGCACACTATATAGAAAACACTTCCCAGGCTTACAAGCACTAATCAGTCGCACTCATATTTAGCACAATGTCCACTCTCATTCCAACACAAACGCTAATTTATCACAAAGAGCTACAAAGGATGGAGCGATTCATTTCTCCCAAAGTTGTCCCACTTGTTTTGTTTAATTTTGAATGAGAACGAGTTGCTCAGTCATCAGCGCGGCCAGCAGATCCACTCTACGCCACGTTCTGAAAGACTGGATCCAGCACAGCTCTCACATTCCATTCCTGCGAGGCTTGAAACATCTCATATCTTTGCTGCACTGAATGTCAGAAATGTGAGAAATGGTAGGCAGAATATAAACAAATTCAAAATTCACTGTTCCCAAGAATGGGAATGCCTAAACCACTGGATTATTACCCAAAGAAAATATGGTCAAGCCGTCATCACAGTTCTAATGATTATTATCCCACTAACTGGTTTATTACTGAATAGCTTTTCTTTAAGATAAATTAATGTTTTATGTTTAATATGGATGTTTACAAGTTCTTTCTGATCTTAATGATTTTCTACAAATGATAGACATGCTATTTTATTTTTATTATATTTAATATAGCTAACACTGAATCATCAGAATTAAAGAAGAGCCCCAGTCCATGTTTAGCCCCTGAGCTTAAATCAACTGATCTGAGATCTCTTATCTTTGTCTCTATAGAGAAACACGATTCCTCGCAAGTTCCTGGTTTGTTTTTGCGGGCAGCATAAGATACACATTCCTCTTGTTAAAGCTTAATTGGTCTTCATGTTTGTACTTCTCAGTCGTCCACTGATAAACTGTCACTTTACCGAGTAATCCCTCTGTCATCGTTACCCCTGCCTAGCGACAACCATGTGGCAAAATGTATGATGGTCTGATAAGACTGAGGTAGAAGAGTTTGGCCAAAATTCTTATGGAATGTTAATGATTAGCAAACAGAGAGGCCCGGTAACGTAGTGGTTAGCACATCTGCCTCGCAGTAACAAGGTCCTGGGTTTGAGCCCTGTACCAGGAAGGGCTGTTACTGTGTGGAGTTTGCATGTTCTCCCCATGCATGCATTGGGTTCCTTGGGGTAGAAAGTCGAATTTGATTGTCTCAGTTGCCCCCTAGGTAAATGTGAATGGTTGTGTGTCTGTGCAAAAGATTTGCGAGCTGTTCATGGTGTACATTGCCTGTGATCAGAGTTGGCTGGGATAGGCTCCAGCCTGTCCTTGAACCTAACAAAGTATAAAGTCATTTAGAAAATGAGATGAGATGATTGGCCGACCCCTGACGAAGGGTCATACAAAGGGAATCATGGATGGCTCCAGACACCAATCCATTTTGGCTTAAAAAACTGTGGGTCTGTTAAAGAGCTAAAGCAAAGAAAAGAAAAAAAAACACCTCCCATCTTGATTATGACCCAAATCCTAAAATCGAAGTCAACAGAGTAATGGCTTTACAAGAAAAATGTTTTGGAATGGCACAGTCAAAGCCCCAATCGAAATTCTGTTGTAGACCTGTGAAATGATGCTACGAGGGCTGTGAACAGGAAATCCCCTCGCTGATTCATAGATCTGGAGAGTGGATTAAAATCGCCAGATCGAGAAGATAGTCGAGTTTTACCCACAAGGACTGAGAGCTGGGCAGCAAGGACAAAATAGTAGTAAAGAAGAATATACAATTAGTTAACAAGGTTATTTCATCCATCCATCCATCACCTTCATCAGAAACTTGAGCCAATTGAGCCAACCCAGCTGACTTCAGGTGAGACACGGGGTTACACTTCGAACAGGTCACCAGCCTATCACAGGGCTAACACAGACCCTACCATTCACACTCACATTCACACCCAGGGCAAGTTAGTGTAGTCAGCTGACCTAACACGCATGTCTTTGGACTGTAGGAGGAAACCGGAGACATGAAAAGCCTTGGCTGAGATTTGGTCCCAAAACCTTCTTGCTGTGAAGTGACTGATAACCAGTAAGCCACCGTATCACCGTATGCCATTAATATGGGTGGTGTAGTGGTTAGCACGCCCTCCTCACAGCAAGAAGGTCTTGGGTTCGAGTCCCAGGCTCGGGCATTTCTCTGTGGAGTTTGCATGTTCTACCTGCGCTTGCGTGGGTACTCCAGTTTCCTCCCACAGTCCAAAGGCATGGACAGTAGCCTAATCGGCTGTTCCAAATTGCCCCTAGGTGTGAGTGTGAGCGTGAATGGTTTTGTGTATGACGAGCTGTCTAGGATGTATCGTGCCTTTGCCTGTTGTCGGCTGAGATGGGCGCCAGCTAACCACCCACTCAGAATCACCCACACAATCGTATCTCCACGTGTACTCTTCACCTTCAGCTCTGAGGTTTAAAGTGTGTGGAACATTCCAGCAATCGTGTTTGGGCTCCTGAGTCTTTTCAGAACACATTAATCAAACATTCTGTTTCTCTCTCTCTCTCTCTCTCTCGCTCTCTCTCTCTCACACACACACACACACACACACACACACACACGGTCATGTACACACTCATGGATAAGCTCACTGAAAAAAGTTGGAATAGTTTACAGGGTGATGGGAGTTTGAATGATGTTGCACGCTGATGGAACACCATCAAGTTCTAAGGGAATTGAATAAGAAACGTGTTTCATGGCTGGTGTATAAAATTTTATTCATCACTTTATTTATTTTACTTTAGAGCATACAAAGGTGTGTGTGTGTGTTTGTGTGTGTGTGTTCAGTATCACTGTCTGGCTCTTTGCTGTAATAGTAATGTTTTGACAGACACACACACACACACACACACACACACATGTTTTGAATCTGTGATATACAGCATATCGTTTACTGTACACAGATTGGAGAAGAGAACGAGAACTTGAAGCAGTTCTTTTTTTTTTTTTTCTATAAACAGAACCATTTAGGCACCCGGACCTATTTTTATGATCAGCATGGAAGATCAGCACCTTGACTGATTCTTATAAACAGAGTAGAAAAGGATCAGCACCCTGATTAATTTCTGTCATCATCTGTTTAAACAAGATCAGCACCTTCACTGATTCTTATTACTGTCACGGCTACAGCCTGTCTCTGCGGCTTTCTGGACTCTTTCTACATTTCCTAACACCCCTGGCACCACGCTCAGTCACATGACCAGGACACATGACTGTCAAATGGTCACAGCACACACTGATTAGCAACACTATGTGTGGGCTTTGTTTGGATTTGCTCCATGCAAAGTATTATTTCTGTGTCGTGTTGTGGCAGTTCATACCAGCATGTAAAAAATGTATGAATAAACACATCCGTAATCCATAAATAAATTTATGTATTACAAGTCCATGGTAGGGAAGGGCTGCTAGAGCTGAGTGTGTGTGTGTGTGTGTGTGTGTGTGTGTGTGTGTGCCTGCTGTGAGTGTTCCTGTTTTGGCCCTTAAGCATGGTTTAATGATGTGTAAATCTCGTTTCATGCATCATCCCTGCATCATGCTCTTCTTTACCGTGTGTGTCTGTCCAGACTCCGCCCTGCTGTAAAGCATACTGGGTAATTCCGAGCATTGAGCACTAAATGTCAAACACTAATATGTAACCTGATAAAGACTGTGCTTTAAAACACACACACACACACACACACACACACACACACTCACATGTTCTCCGGTGTACCCCACTTCAGGTTGTTCATGACAGGATCAGAGAGAGAGAGAGAAGTGTGCTCAGTTCGGTTTGCTTTCTCTCAGTAAACTGTACTTCAGTGTTTGGAAGAGCAGCCGAGCTTCGGGTTCGGATTGAAAAATGTTAATCAATCACTCTACCCCTCCTTCACTGTTTTTTAAAATAAGACTATAATTTTAATTATATTATAATATAAGAAGAGCTGGAGGAAGTGGCTGGGGAGAGGGACGTCTGGACCTCACTGCTTAGGCTGCTGCCCCCGCGACCCGACCCCGGAACAAGCGGAAGAAGAAGATGAATGAATGAATGAATAATACAATTAGATTTTATTTCTGTTTTTTTTTTTGTTTGTTTGTTTATTTGTTTGTAATAATAATAATTTTGTTACATGGCTCAGTAATGCCACTTAAACAAATTACAACCTAAAGAAAGACTTGTTGATGGTCTGTCATTTTATATTGTTGATCATTTCACATCAAGTGTTCAGGTTCAGTAGGTCATCGATGATGTTCTCAGTGTAAATCTCTTTATTTCTCAGACGCGGGTCAAGTTAGGAGTGTTTAAAATTATCATTTAAATGCTTTTTTATTTTATTTTGCTTGAAAGTTATTATTTATTTTATTTAATTTTTTAATTATGTCTTATTTTAGCCTTTTTGGGGTCCAATGGACCCCCTGCAATTTGTTTTAGCTGGTATGTTTTTGATAATAGTGTTGTCGGTTCATGGTATTATGTTTTCCACAAGCAAAATTTTTTGTATATTCCAGGATATGTTTTGTATCCGGGGTCCAGTGGACCTCGAATTTACTGGTGTAATTTCATAGCTGCAGATGTTTACATCTAACCCTTCGGTATTTGAAAAGTGTGCCAGCAGGAGAATGGCCCAAAGTCAGAGATTCACCGTTGCAGAAGTCATACCTAGGTCATACATAGATACGTGCTATTGTTGAGTGTAGATTAGTTATTTTCATTCCATTTCTTATATCATTCCAAGTCTTAATATTATTTTATGAACAATGCACTGTTTTGTTGCTTCTGTAGAAGTATTGAGTTCAGTATGGTACCAATGGTAGCACTAAACTATTCTATGTAGGACGGTACTGTGGCACAGTGGTCAGCATGTCCGTCTCATAACAAGAAGGTCCTGGGTTCGATTCCCAGGCTCGGGGTGTTTCTGTGTGGAGGTTGCATGTTCTTCCTGTGCTTGTGTGGGTATCATCCGGGTATTCCGGTTTCCTCCCACAGTCCAAAAACATGCACCGTAAGCTAGTTGGCTGTTCCCAGTCGTCCCTAGGTGTGAGTGTAATTGCGAATGAGTCGGCTGTGATGGGTGCCAACCTCCCCCCGAACCTAATTAGGATTAAGCGGCTTAGAAAGTGAATGAATGAATGAATGAATATTTGATGTAATTAGGAAATGTATGAGAATAAACCATAAACGGTATTTCATAAACACCAGCCAAGAATATTCATGCTATTTTTGATGGGGTCTGATGGACCCTGAAAAACCTTTTAAGGTGGCTACAGAGTAAAGTCCTGAATAGAGTTAAATTGTTGAGGAATTGTGGATTTACGTCAGCTTGAAGTCTGAAAGTGAAGGGAGAAGTGATGTAACGTGTAGAAGTTATTCCAACACTCATGTAAAATCTATAACTTAATCTTTCATTATTTCTCTATTAAACGATTGATTTGATGATTTCTTCATTTCACGTGACCAGCTTTTTTTTGATCAGAAGATTTATTTCACACGTCAGTAAGTCATTCCTGTCCGTGCGGGTCTGAGTTATTGTCGATCATTATGATGAAATATCCCGTAATTTTATTGCTGTCAGGAGCGTCATTGTTCCTGATAAATATGCAACTATAAACGAGTGAAGTGACTTCATACAGTGTGAAATAATGGAGCAGATGAAGTCCAGTTGATAAACGCTCATACCGCCTCTCTCACTCTGCGTAGGCTTTTAAACAGCACTCGAGTAGAAAATTGTTCCCAGTGTAATTTTCCCGTCAAACCTTTAAAGCCAGTAAAAATCGGCTGTTTGTGAACAGCTTGAGAGACGAGATAATGAAGTGACGGTACGTTCTCATCTTCTGAAACGTTGCAACGTACGAAAGGTTCTCTGATTTGCACGAGCTCAGGTTGTCGAAGTCAAGGACGTCATGTCTGTTATACAGGATATTTCTTCCTGCAAAACTTTTAGAGCAGTGTGATTAACAATCGTTTTTCTGTAGCAAAGAAATTCAATAAGGAAATAAATTAAATAATTAGTCAATTAAATTTGAAGGCATTCTAAATTATACTGAATCATTAATTAGATACTATAATCTTCATCTTCTTCCGCTTGATCCAGGGTCGGGTCGCGGGGGCAGCAGCCTAAGCAGTGAGGTCCAGACGTCCCTCTCCC
>JAQMYF010000023.1:50413961-50426724 GCA_030014195.1 Neosilurus mollespiculum
GACTCAGATAATGAGCGAGTGGTTCAGGGAGCACGAGGAATCATTTTCACATAAGTATCGGCACCCCAGAGTCCTGATCTTATCCCTATTTAAAGTTTTCGGGATGTGCTGGAGAAGACCTTATGGAGTGTTTCAGTTCACCCGACACTGGTGAACAAATGTTCTGGTGCTTAAGTTTGTTGAAACGATGGCATGATGATTCCATGCTGTAAGAGAGGATAAAGGAGGAACAACAACATATTTGTGTGTGCGACTTTTTTTGCTCTATGTCCACATGTACAGTACATCATTTAAAAATATAATTGTGTGTCCTGATATTTTTTGAAATGACATCACTGTTCTGTTTTCTAATTCGATCCGATGTGTCAGAAAAAGCCAACACCCTGCTGCAGCTTCGCCAAAGATTCACTCTGAGTCTAATGACAGAGACGGAGGTGAGATTTCTATTTCTGTATCGAAAGTGCCTTTGTTATTTAAATTCCTCCGTCCTGGCAGTCGTAATGTGAACGAGGGGATTCTGTCTTTAATGTCTGTTGAACTGCAACCTCATCCACCAAAGCCGCGTACATTATCATGCTCCGTGCAGAGCAGAGTCATCACCAGGAGGGATGAAACAAGCAGGATGTTCTGTAACAGGGTTTTCACAAACCGCTGGTCACTACAGTGGAGCGACTCCCTTATTAATGAACAGGTACAGAAAAAGAAATGCTGCCTCAGTCGGATAAACGCATATTATACATATATTTATAGTGCAGTGGTTAGCACGTCCACCTCACAGCAAGAAGGTCCTGGGTTCGAGTCCCGGGCTTGGCGAGGTTGTTTCTGTCTATAGTTTGCATGTTCTCCCTGTTCTCACGCGGGTTTCCACCGGGTACTCTGGTTTCTTCCCAAAGTCCAAAGACATGCACATTAGGCTTACTGGTTGCTCGAAATTGCCTCAAGATGTGACCTTGAGTGTGAATGATTGTGTTCTGGGCCCTGCGATGGACTGGTGAGCTGTTCAGGGTGTACCCCGCCTTCACCCAGAGTCGGCTGAGATGGGCGCCAGCCTCCCCACGACCCTACTAGGATTAATCGGTTCAGAATATGTTAATAAATAATATTATATATAAATAAATGGATCCATTTTAAATAGATTTAATTTGATTTGATTAAAAATGAATTAAAAATGCAATAAATGTTATAAGTATATTTTAAAATGGGTTATTATAAGCCTTTGCTCCTTTAAGGGGAAAAGAACCAGCTGGTGGTCTTGTGCGTGATGTTGGTACTCAGAAGTAGAAGACCTGAGATTGTATGTGTGATTGTTTACTGATTGTACTTGTTTTTTATGTAATAATCCTTGTTAAAGAAAATTTCATCAGAAAGGAAATAAAACTTCTCTAATAACTCCATCTGAATTCCACGCTGTGCTAATGAGCAAATGTTCATCTGGGCTTCATCTCTGTGAACACTCTCATGACCTGGATCCGAGGATTACACGCAGCGGGATTGGGATTATCCTCCTTAAACAAATGTGAATCCCAACAGTACAGGCTGCATCAGATTTAAATCCAGATACTCAAAGCAAATCAGGATGAAAGTTCTGGAAGTGTTTATACAGATAATCCATATTCGAAATAAAACATCTAATAATGCATCATGTTTCACCACAACACTGTTTAAATCTTAATGTTTTATTTTCTTATTCATACATTTCTTTTAGTGGTGCACCAGCAGCAAATCACAGGTTGATAATAATTCACATGTACGTATTAATATATTATATTATTATATTTGTACTTTTATATATATAGTTTGTATAGTTTATTTGTTCTATTCGAATCATTCATTTGCCGAACTGCTTAATCGTAATGGTAACCAGAGTACCTGGAGGAAACCCATGCAAGCACAGGGAGAGCATGCAAACCAAAAGTGAAATAAAACTAAAACTAACTTTAAAACTAAATATAGAACCAAATCTAGTCAATTGTTAAAAAAAAAACAATTTAAAAATGAAATAATACATAAAAATAAAAAGTAATTAAAATAATGTTGAAGCTGAAATAAATCTGCTGTATAAGGAATTAAACACTGATAGATGTTTTGGTTCAGGAGCGTAATCACCTCCGTAGTGGCAGCCGTTACTCCGCTTCATCACAGCAGTGTCAATGATTATTTTCCAATTACAGCATGACATGGAGTGTTTTATTCCTTAGATGGTGCTCACGTTCAGGCTTGTCCTGATTATTATATTTTATTTCTGGATTAATTATCATATAAAGTGGCAGCTGGTTTTGGAAATTGAGTGGTTGGTGCTCTCCGTGGCTGTAGGTGTGTAGAGTAAATACACAGCGAGACAAACTCATTTCCAGACAGGAGGGAAAGAGAAAAACTTTAGAACGTCGATCAACTTAAATCAATGAAAACAAATGTGCATCATGTGACCTCAGCATGAGGCAGTGAAGGGTTGAAGCAGAGGAAAGACTAGTGCAGAGAGAGAGAGAGAGAGAGAGTGTGTGTGTGTGTGTGTGTGTGTGTGTGTGTGTGTGTGTGTGTGTGTGTGTGGTATTTTCATTCCACCTTGAAAGATATCTCACACCCTCTTTCTCCTCAGTTCTTTATAATTTTTTTCCTTGGAGATATCAATCCGTCGCACCCGAACCCGAGTCTCGGGTAAAACAGGGCGGGTCTCTCAGGTGAAAAGCTCTCCAGGTTCCAGCTCTTTCAGGACCACGGCTTGAGATAACCTTGCATGTGTTCCTTCGAGATATCAGTGCTCTGTGGGCTGTAGCGAAATTGAAAAACTGCTTTTTTATCATTGCAAATTGACCCATCTCGAGCTCCGCCTCTGTGTTACTATCCGGATTGAGTGTCAGAAAAAACACAGACTGGAGTCTCGGAGATAAACAACAATCCCACAGTGTACAGAGACCGGACATAAGAATACAGACACCCTCAAAACTGTAGTCATCAGTCAATTTAATGAGTTAAATTTAACAAAAACTAGTCTGACTTTGTATAAAGGTGCACAAAGTTGTGCTAAAGTCATGCAAGTATGCTTCGTACTCCAGGAGCTCAAGAGTTATCAGATTTTCAGAGAGGTGGAATTGTGGGTCAGTAAGAGGGCGGCATCAGCCTGCGACAAATAGTCGACAATGTGAATATTCCTCTGTTAACGCTTAAAAGTTCAACAGTGAAGATAAGACCAGCACGGATCCACGACCAGGTCGACCTGGATCATCAGAAAGGTGCCTTTGCTCCGTGAAGAGAGCAGTGGAGAAAAGGTTTCGAGGCTGCAGACATTGCAGGACGTCCAAACCAGCTCAACAACTGTTACGTGCTCTTCATCAAATGGGCCATTAGGGCCAAGCAGCAAGACACAAACCTCGTCTTCAACCAGCAA
Source organism: Neosilurus mollespiculum (assembly GCA_030014195.1). NCBI lineage: Eukaryota > Metazoa > Chordata > Actinopteri > Siluriformes > Plotosidae > Neosilurus > Neosilurus mollespiculum. The sequence goes on from JAQMYF010000023.1 coordinate 50,417,347, forward strand.
ATATTTGTTCTGAAATCTCTAAAGTCTATTTAATAATGTCCGGTCTCTGTATAAAAGAAAACCTTTTGGATGTCAGGAAAGTTTTCTGAATAGCAAGATAGCCTTTAGCATGCTAGCTATAACTTAGCTGTGATTGAGATTATAATGTTTGCACAATTTTATTGTAATTAATCAGTAGACACACAGTAATAATTTACAGCCCACTGAGTTGTCTTCATCTTGGTGCGTGTTTATTGGACGATGAGTTCTACTATAGAGATGAATTTCATTTCTTAACCTCTTTGGAAACAGGTAGAAATCAACAGTTTGTTAAAAGCTGGAAGACCCGTCGAGAACCTGACCGAGATCATAGTGGATTGCAACAGTTGCTCAGCAGTAATTGATGGGTGAATAAAATGAAGCACGTCTCAGGCTTAATTAGGATGTCTGCAATATCCACACACCAAACATTCAGTTCAGATACTTACAAATAGTAAAGAGCAGCGAATGCTGACGATCGTAGCACATTTTGGGTTTTGTCAGGGTTCGTAAAAGGTCAATAAACAATTCGCTAACAATTTTTTCTTAAAGAGTACAGGTATTGGTCATCCTTATAGCATAGACTGTGAGGAATATAATAGGTTAATGCGATACAGAGCTTATTTTAACATAAATTACTATAAAAAGCACAAAGCTGGGTAATTTAATCCCGTGGATTACTAGCAGGTGCTGAACCGATGCACAGCAACCATTTTTCCCGGATGTGACGTGAACTCAGCGCAAGTAAACAAGCAGCAAGCAATTGCATTTTAGGTGATAAAACTAAAGGCTTTTACCTTTTACTTGTTCTTTTTGGCCAGGCGGCGCTCCCGGCTGTTGGAATCCTTTGACTTTTTATGAAGGTATTCCGTAAGAACAGCATCCAGTTTTAGATGTAAAAGCTTGGGCTTCGTGCCAAATAGTTCTGCCTGGAGGTCATCCGATAGCAGGTCGGGCTGAAGTGGTCTTCGCTGACTACCAAATTGTGTCTGAAAGGAAACGTTTTCAGAGTACGGCCCCGTGCTGATGTGAAGTTTTTTGCGATCTCTGTGCTTGTTGCTTGTGCAGCTGTATGTTTTTTGTCCTTCCTCTTCGTTCTTTCTCTACTGCTGTAGGATGGCTGCAGCAGCAGCCAGACAAAGCAATTCTTCTTCAGGGGCAGCAGCACGTTTGGCTTCTTTCTGACAGAAATCCATTTCCATATCTGGGAAGCGGTTTGCTCACCCATTTTTATAGGGTTTGGGTGGTTTAATTCCAAGATTTGCCATACATTGGCCTGGTATTTACCAGGAGTTAGCGAAAGGTCCTAAACAGTGTCGAAAGGAGTGGCACATAGTTGCTAATCGTCACAAACACTGTTGCTAACAGTTCTTAATGTTTGCCAGTTGTCTTTCGCAAACACGTCCGCAGCCATTAGTGCAAATGTTGCTAATTGTCGCTGCCGTCACTAAGTGTCGCAGAATGACTGGGGCAAACCCTCATTTTCATCAACATACATCAGAAAAGTTGGCAAATCCAAAATTCGCTATGTTCTTCAGCATTAGCCACTCTGAGAGATTACAGCCTTTTGGGTTTTGACTCCAGGCAGGTTAGCACTCGTAGCAGCTTTTACAGATTTATTTGTAAACGTACAATCCAACAAATTCACCCTGAACTTGTAATACGGTTCCAGGAATGCACACCAGATGATCTCCCCATCTGTTAGAAACTGTGTGAGCTTTTTTTTTTCTCTCAAAAGAATAAATTCTTTCATCCAGGGAAAAATAATTGAGTCACCCTGGTAGACATATGCACGTCTGATGCAAGTGGGGTTTCCATTAGAGATCTTCAGTGACATCCTGCCCCCCCTGTTGAAGCATGAATGACACTCAGTACATGTCCTCAGTACAGGACTGCCAAATGCACGTGTGCCAGTGTCACAAAACCACGTGTAACACAGTCCCCGGTATTGTCCGCATAATATCATGTGGTATAGCACCTCGTGTGAGTTACTGCTCACTCCTACTTTATGTGCGTGATGTCATAGAATGTTTGTTGTGCTAAAGGTATGGTCTTAAAACTTTTCTTAGCACGTCATGTTACTTAATGTTATAAATATCACTTAATTATTACTAGTGTTCTTTTATTACCTTTCGTGTGAGCAACGCTGAAGGTTCTGTGACACGACTGTTTTTGTTCGGCAGAAAATTGTGTGCGTGTGTTTGTCTGTCCGTAGTCCACGAGTCCGTGCTTGGTCCAGTAAGTTATTACCTTTTGCGTGAGCTGTATATTGTTGATGTTACTGTTACTAGACATTTGAGAGCTTATGGAAACTGTACTAAAGTACATTTACATAAAGTAATATTAAGATAGTTATTACATTTACATAGCCAGGAACTCTCCAGTAGGTCGAACGCCAGAACCTAATTCCATAATCAAAACTTCGTCTTCAAGTTAGACAGAGCATGAGGTACGTTGTTTTTTTCATTCGAATTTCTCCACTAATGATGTAGTAACTAATGTCATGACAGTAGTAATGTTATTAGTAATATTAACATAAAAATGTAATTTAGGTAACCTAACGTAGCCTAATGTTAAGCCCTATCGTACAACAACAAGGATCTGACATTATATATGCCAGTTGATGCTTCGTAATATATTCGTTATTGAGGCACCATCGATTTTTTATGAATAAAATACAATTACCTATGTACTAGTGTAGTCGAATTACATATTTAGCACTAGTGTAATAGTATTACTAAAACTGTATTACTTAATTAACTATATTAACACTAGTAGTACCTCTTTTATTACTAGTGTAGTAATATTTATTTCTCACTTGTGTAGTATTGTTGGATGTTATAGTGGTATTATATATCACTACTGTACTTGTATTACTCTCTCTCTCTCTCTCTCTCTCACACACACACACACACACACACATATATATACACATATAGTTGTAGTACAGTACTAGTATTTTTTGTTTTCTTATTGTAGTAATATTACTTATATATCACTAGATGTATCACTAGTGTACCTACCCACGGACAATCATGCCATGTCAGTGTTTTATCTAAAGTAAATAAACAGTTTTTTCCTCCTGCACCTCATCCCAGTGATGCCGGTATCGACCTGTAAGAGTGCATCACCTTATCTAATCCAATGTCAGCCTGGTATTGACATTACATCTCCACGATACAACACAAAATCATAGCCTTTTACTCTGGACGCTTGCCGTGACCAAAATGCCAATATCTCTCGGCTCTGAAATGTTTTGCATAATGGCGTGTCCAGGGTCGTCCTCCCTCGTAATCACGATGGTGACCTATCATCACCTTCCATTATACTGAACGCCATTCTCTCTTTCACCATGGCTTCTTGCATAGGCTGCGCTAATGTCTCGGCTTTTCAGATAAAGGGTGAACGAGTGTTATTAACTGCCGACATTAGAATTATATTAAACTTCTTTTATAGCTCGCACTCTGTAATACAGCGCAGCTGTGACAGGACACAAAGGTGTTTTGTCCCATTTAGTGGTTGGTTTTTTTATCAAGCCTTATGGTGTGTCAGCGTTATTGAAGCCCAAGTGGGTCTGAATGAAAAGATATTAGCATATGGGATTGGGGGGAGAACAGAAAAACAACAGCATGATAACAGTGAAACTCAACAGCACAGTCTCCAGAATAGTCTAATATCTGCCTTCCTTTTTTATTTATTGTCGTATAAGAGCACTGCGTTTAGCCTCCAGCAGTTTTAGTTTTTTCAATGTTATTATTAAAACTAAGTCTGGACTCTAAGGGCTCATATTGTCTGAAGTTCATAACAGTGTTATTTTAAAGAACATTTGAATCTTCTCCCAATAAATCCGAGTAGGACACCACCAGGCCCAACTGGTATAAATAGGTCAGCAGTTCTAAACTCATTTATGTCACGCTTTTTATCCAAACTGAGACCAAATAGAACTGAGCAGTTAAACATTAAAGGGTCTCGCTCGAGGACTCAACTATGGCAGCTTGGCAGTGCCGGGGTTTGAACTCACAATCTTCTGATCTATAGCCCAAAGCTTATACCACTGAGCTCTTTCAAAAACAACAACAACAACAACAATACATAAACAGAAGTCTCAGTATGTGGCACCTATAGCCCAGGATTAATTAGTTTTACTTTATGGAACCAAGAAGAGCAGCACTATTTTAAAAAGCTGTGAGTAAAAAAAGACTCTTTGCAGTCAATTCATCAGCAGTGATGATCTACAAATGAAAGTTTTATTGGGTTTTTATTAAAAAAGGTGATTGCTCATTGGACAAGAAACTGTAAATACATATATACAAATACAGGAACACAACCCAAACACATGAAACTAACATTAATCGTAAGCCAATTAAACAAGTGTAATGTGGGTGAAAGTGAGCCAATGGGATGTGCTTGTGATGTGATGAGTTCTGGAGATTTAAACTGATAAGCAAATAGGAAACTAAACAAAGCAAACATGGTTGAACTGAAGTCACTTCTTTTTCCCCATAAATCTTCCCCTAATTTAGTCATGTCCAGTTTCCCCTATCAGACATTTCTTTCCTATCATGCAACAGCTTCCACCCAAGGAGGGCAACGTTCACCACATGCTTTTTCTGAGGCACGGGGTTTCAGCCAATTGCTTTTTTTTTCAGTGGTGCTGAGTGAGGAAAAGAAGACTTAAGTTCAGGCTTTACTGGCAGAGGGATACAGAGAACATAACTATGCTTCCATCTTCAACATTTCAAAATTGGCAGTTCATAGGAACAAGGTCAAGCAGCAGACATTGGGGACAACAAAGTTCTATACTGGCAGAGGGTGAAACCGACCCTACTGACCAGGATTTTCGTCAACGCTCGGCAACTTTGAATGCCATCGATCAACTGTAGGATGACAGAAATGCAAAAATGGAGAAAAGCACTATCCATCACGTATGCATGAGTCATGACATGACACCCATGATTTGCAAGGTTTGCTGTGATTGAAAGGAAAATGTATTAGGCTGTCTTGGGATCTTGGCCACAGCTGGCCATGTCATCTTCAGCTCCTGAACCAGTGAGAATATAGTCACTTCTATAATCATCGTGTCATATACTAAGAAAGATTCCCTGAAGGTCTATGACGTGTGCAGTCAACTCTCTGTGGCCAGTCTTCAACACCTTCCTGCCAACTTTTTTAAAAAATGGTTTTTGGTTCATTTCATTACAGAAATGTGCAGTGAAGGTTATACACCACCACTATTGTTTAAAAGAGCTCCTAATAAAAAGAAGTGAAAAATGACTTCTCTATAATTTTTTGGTGAAAATGTATTGAACGATGCTATTGCAGGCAACGAGAACCAAACAAATAATTCCGACAAGTATATTGAGGCAAAATATGGCTAATAAACAAAACCAATGAAAACACCAATTTTTCAGAAAAATTGAAAGGTGTCGCAAATTTTATTTTTCAATTGAAGAAATTAAAACATATGTGAACACTACGCCTGAAAGGTTAAATGCTGTAAAAAATCCAGTGACGTAGTGATGATTATACGCTTAACAAAATGAAGATAAATCAGAAACCAAGTTCTATTCTAGTATTTATTTCATGTAAAATTGGATCATATTGATGAGAATAAGTAAACAAACAACAATATACAGTAATAACAAAAATAAAAGTCTCTTTTTTGAGGAAAAAAGTCAATATTTAGTGTGAACACCCTTTACTTTGATTACAGCATTTAACCTTTCAGGCGCAGAGTTCACATATTTTTCATTTCTTCACTCGATAAACCGTTCCATTTGGTCTGAAGATCATTCATGCTACGCAAAAGTCCAAAAAATAAAATGTTTCACTTTTTCTGAAAAATTGGTATTTTCAGTGTTTTTGTTTATTATCCATACTTTTACCTCAATATACTTATCAGAATGATTTTTTTTTTTTGGTTCTCGTTGCCTACAATACCATTGTTCAATTCATTTTCACCAAAAAATTACAGAGAAGTCATTTTTTACTTCTTTTTATTAGGAGCCCTTTTAGATAAAAGTGGTGGCGTTTAATCTTCACTGCATGCTGCTGTGTGTGCAACTGAAAACCAAACTTGACCAAAAGTAAATAATATTTGGTTCAGTATTTGATCTCTGGACTCACCAACCAGGCTAGAAATAACGCAAGACTCATATTGGGAACACAGATATCATGAACTCCTATCACTGAGCACCACAGCTCACTGAGAGACCCTCCCGAGCCTTTTCCTGTCCTTTAAAATTTAAGTACTTGCTCCTTATACATTTAGATAACATGATAAAATATCTTGTAGAATACACAGAATGGAAAGACAAGGTAAGATTACGGCTGATTGCTTTCTAGCCCAGTCAGTAGATTGATTGCAGCCTGTCAGTCAGAGACACGTCACATCAATACACAAAGACACGTCTCCTAGATTTTAATTTTCTGCCCGAGAACTTAAAGTAGATCGACTAAGCACACATATTAATGCTTTGATGCAACCTCAGCTTAACATGATCTGAGTATCGCGCCATAATAATGTGGAACGCATTCCCAGATTACGGCTCAACCATGGCAGTTCTTTTATGTCATGGAGATGCCAGTGTTTGATAGGACCAAATTAAAGCATGATATCTACTTTGCTAATAAAGCTGGTGTGATTCTAACGAGGGTCTAAAATGTCAATTGGCTCGAAATCGAGATGAGTGAGATGTGGCGTAGCAGAACGTGACCCGAACATCAATCTCAGGTTGGAGACTTGTGTCAATCAATTTCACGGACTAATAGAGGTAAAACACACACTTTTACGGAAGGAATGGTTCTCCTTTCCCTATCGTCAGGTTATAATACTAGTAGAGACATGTGGTTGGCCTGAAGGTAGATAGGTGGAGTATCTATATGGATCTGTATTGGCTTTAATGCTTGTATGATTCTGTATTAAAATTGTACCTGAAGGCGGCGCGGCGCATATGCTCTTCTAATCACTGCGTTCTCAGCCCAGCTGTAAGGAAGGCAAGTGCAGTATACATGCTTACTGCAGTGAAAGCTTATTACATCAGGGCATATTAACATTTATATTCTTACTAATTTGACTGATGCATTTATCCAGAAATACTTACAGAAACATTATCAAGCATTTAAGGGTCAAGGGTTTTGCTAGAGAGGGAGAATGGCAGTGGTGGGAAGAGATAATTCCACTGTGCTGTTAAATTCTCTGATTAGTGAAAGGGTATCGATTAAATATGAAATAAATCCTTCAGGGTCGTGTGTGCAGCACTGCAGTATTTTCCAGTAGCATTTCCAATGAAACTTAAAGTTACTTTACATTTAAAGGTGCAGTCACTGATTGTGAAGAACAAATGCACCCAAACAAGTTCACAGTTTCTTTCAGTGCTCCTTCAGTAGCTCCGTGCTAAATTTACACTCCCATCTTCCCTAGAGCCAATCAGAAACAGGAAGCATTTTTTTTCATGTGCATGACCACAAATGCTTCCTGTTGCTGATTGGATGGATTAGTGTTGTGTGACTCTCTAAGCCAATTTGTTTCTCATTTACAGATCCAGGACTGTGTATGAACACTGGATTCTTTTTTCAGTGTACACAAGACAAGGTAGTTCCTGTTATCACTTAAATTGTAGTAGCATCGGTATAAATGTATTCCCTTACAAGCCTGAAATGAGTAAAACAAACACACAAGCAACAAAAAAAAATCACTGTACAAATTCCTCTACATAAATCGTTGCTATAGAAACCATAGAAAGGTGCTAGAATGAGTGCAGGAGGATAAACGTGTAATTTGAATTCTAGCCAAAATTGCTGCTTTATCTGCTGTTAAAATAAATAGATAGATAGATAGATAGATAGATAGATAGATAGATAGATAGATAGATAGATAATTATTATCAACATGGGTTCATTCATTCATTTTCTAATCCCCTTAACTCTAATTAGAGTCGCGGGGAGGCTGGCGCCCATCTCAGCCGACTCAGGGCGAGGGCAGGGTACACCCTGAACAGCTCACCAGGCCATCGCAGGGCCAACAAGCATACAACCATTCACACTCACACTCGCACTCACACATAGTGGTGATTTTGAACAGCCAGTCAGCCTACTGTGCATGTTTTTGGACTGTGGGAGGAAACCGTAGTATCCGGAGGAAACCCTTGCAAGCACAGGGAGAACAGACAAACTCTCCACACAGAAACGCCCCGAGCCTGGGAATCGAACCCAAGAACTTCTTGTTGTGAGGCTAGCCACTGTGCCACCATGGTATCGTTGACACGGTGAAGTTTAATGTTAGGGGATATACATTTTAGGCGTAGAGAAGGAAACTTCAGTTTCAGAGATTTATAAAAGTTACAGGTGAAGTTGTAATTTTATTAAATCTGTCCTCTTTACACTGTCTAGCAAAAGGAGCAGGAACCTTCAGATGGACATCCTTCAGAATTACAGCCTCAAGTGCAAGGGAAAAGTGTGTGTGTGTGTGTGTGTGTATGTGTGTGTTATACAGCTGTATTAGTATTTAAAGTGTGTAATAACCAAGATGCACTTTATCTATTATTGATAAATAACCCGTTGTGTACCCTTACTGTGGTTCAGACCTGCCTGCAGTGCAAAGCCAGATCAAACCTCTGACCTTCCCGACTCCTCTCTTATTTATACATTGCATTGCAGACCTGAGGCACAAACAACAGACAAATACACACAGCCTGTACTTGTACACTGCACACATACACACACACACACACACACACACACACACACACACACACCCTCTTTATCAACCCGAAGCACCCAGGATTCTCTAGACTTTGTTTTGTTCTGTCTTTTCCATAGAACATATTATCTGTCATATTGTTTTTCATCAGAGTTCAACTTTAGTTCACATAGTAATGAACTGAACTACAAATCAAGTGTGAAACCTTTCAGAATTCAATAAAATAAACACACTAAATTGTATATATTATAATAAGGTAATTATATGTTTTATGCCTATTCTTAAGGGGGAATTAAACCCAAACTTAACAAAAGCTTGCGTGCATCATGTATGTCTTTACACATCAATACACGTGATTGTTATTGCAGTCTTCTTCATAAGGAAAAAATGAGTAATAAACCCTCACACAGATGTGCACTACTGAACTGCAAAAAGTGAGACGTGACTCATGTAGAAGGAACCGTAAACGTGGATGTGTTTTGCATTTAAATGTTGTGGGATATACTCCGCCCAGCCAGAAACAAAGTTGCACACTGATATTTTCATAGAGAGCATTTATCTTGACCACAGCATGTGATCTCCATGGCGTTGCTGCTCCAGTTGGTCCGGTCGAGGCTCAGCAACATTAATGTGGCAATAAAATGAAGTCGGCTGATGAT
>JAQMYF010000023.1:50433655-50436155 GCA_030014195.1 Neosilurus mollespiculum
ATGCGTATTTGGGGGCGGCCTAACACACTCGGAGGGAAAGCGATATCCGCCCCCTCGTACGAATGAGCTCACAGATGCCCGTGATTGGCTGGTGATCGCTGTGAGTGACAGGGAAGTAAGCGTACGCCATCCCTCCCTCCCATGAGAGCTCAGCCAATTAGCTCCCATAGATTCCCGGTCACTTTTCTTTATACGAAACTGTCTCTGTGATTTTATTCATATATATGTATGCCTGCGAAATAGAGTTTATACGCTTGCAGCAGTTGATACACTGCAGCAGCCACTAAGACGTTAATCCCAAACCTATTTAGTGACCATGTCGGCTTTTTCACCTCAAACTTCAGTTTACTTTTAAACCTATTCATAATTCATATAAGCATATTTTTAATCCCAGGACAATTATTAGTCGTATTAGCATATTATTGATACTAAACCTATTTATTAGCCATATTTGCATATTTCATCATATTTCATCAAATTGTGATAGTTATTTTAATATGGAGATGGATAAAACAGAAGTGCAGAGTTTTTATCGAAGGAAAGGTTTTAACTGTGGTAGGCAGAACGTAGCATCGCTAGTCAAATGCTTGAAAAGGGGAGTTTCTGGGTGGGATATTTATGGACAGTATGTGGGTTTGAAAGCAGGTGGTTGTGATTAGATCAGTCCATGGAAACTGAAGACTATATATTTGCAGTTCGCTGATTGGATATAGGTGGCACGGTGGCACAGCGGTTAGCACGGCTGCCTCACAGCAAGAAGGTCCCGGGTTCGATTCCCGTGCTCAGGGCGTTTCTGTGTGGAGTTTTCATGTTCTCCTCCCACAGTCCAAAAACATGTGCAGTAGAGTGATTGGCTGTTTCAAATTGACCTTAGGTGTGTGTGTGTGAATGTGAATGGTTGTGTGTGTGTGTGTGTTGGTCCTGCGATGGCCTGGCGAGCTGTTCAGGGTGTTCCCTGCCCTCGCCCAGAGCTTCCCCGTGACCCAAATTAGGATTAAGCGGCTTAGAGAATGAATGAATGAATTATTGGATACAGATACTTTGAGTTGGAGCTGAGTGCTGTGCTGGGGTATTCCTATCTACAACAGGAAGAGATCATGATGTACTTCCTTCGTATCTGTTGGCGCAGGAATGCTAATCTGCTTCCCTGCAAGTTACCCTTAAATGTTTGGAACTTAAGGTTTAGTTATTGTTTTATTGGAATATCAAGCATTTAAAGAGGTTAGAGTTTATAGAATAGAATTATATTCTAAGATTTCTTGGTAGTCACTGTTTGTATGTCTATACTGTGTCACACCACACAAGCCAGTGTGTATCAATTTCCCATAATGCACTACAAAAAAGTTGAAATGAAATGAAGTTGAAATGAAGTGTCTGATAGCTCCTTGTGTCGCTGCCAGGTTTTAAAGTGTTTATTAAGTTTAAGAAGCTGGTGGGCAATCTGCTAGCGGCTAATCGTGAAGTTATGAATTTTGGGTGTCTTCTCTTTTTTAGTGTTTCTATCCTGTGCTGTAGTCTAATGTATGTTTTCTGAAATGTATTCATTTATTCATCTGTTTGGTTGTTTGTTTATTTGACTATAACGAATCCCACTCTGAGTTGCGCCGTATTCATGGCCACCAGCGAATATACGTTCTTCCTCACGTTTCCATATCGCCTGTCTGTGACTTTCGAGCATTTTATTATTCTGCCTTTTTCCCCCCTTTAGATTACTATTTCAAATCCCAAGACAACCTTGTACGCCCCCGCAGTGTCACGTCGCCGAATGTGTTTCTGAGCAAGAAAGCTGGCTGTCTGAAGTGCTGCTCTCTATTATCATATAACACAGCCAAACAATTACTCTGCAGAAGGTGAAGGGTATAAAGAGAATATTTAATATGATATTTCTAAGCTCCAGAGGTTACGAAAGGATGAACATGAAAAGAAGGTATTCGTTTTGTCAGTTATCATGAAGTCGGTATAATATAAACAATCCTATCCAGAAGAAATTGGCTGCCTGGCTCTTGAAATGAAAACGCTTTAAGGAACTTGTACGTGTTTCGGTTTGAGGTAATGACATTTTCAGAGATAAATTTTTTTTATAATAAAAGTTATATTGCTTATATGTGTTTATATATATATATATATATATATATATATATATATATACATATACATATATTTTTTTATTTACAGTATATAGATTAAGGTGCTTCATCTGATTTGTATGAGTCTTGGTGGGTACAATCAAGGGCCACTTCTGAGGCCATGTCTATGATGTTGTTGTGATTGCTTATTGCTGTGTTGTATGAAAGGAGAGAAGGATAGCACTCACCTTGGCAAGGGTGGAAGAGGCCCTAGTGGCCTACAACATACAATACAATGTGTGATGGTGTGGGGGGTGATCTACACCTTCCTTCATCCACATTCATGGCTGAAGTGCCTTGAGCAAGGCACCTAACCCCGAACTGCTCTCCGGGCACCCCAATGTGTGTGGCAGCTCATTGCTCCGAGTGTGTGT
>JAQMYF010000023.1:50441155-50443841 GCA_030014195.1 Neosilurus mollespiculum
GATGCATGTAATAATCTTAACCCAAATGTAAACACCCAACTGGAGTACAGAATAGACTGTTAATCATGGTGTCAATTAATGAGTCATTCATCAATCTTCAGTAAACACCTCACCCCGGTCAGGGTCAGGGGCAATCTGGTGCCTAAACAAGCAAACACTGGAGAGCAAGGTGCGGAATCGCTGCACTTTATTTAACACTGGTACTTTACACAGCATTCTAAATAATGCTGAATAAATATATGATCGTATTATCATCGTCACGAACTGTTCTTCCATGCAAGGCCATAAAATACCCGTGTAGTATAATATTCTGTTCACATCTAGGGTGCTGTGACAGAACGCAGTGAGAGAGATGCAGCAGTGGGACATCCATCACTGAGAGCACTTAACTAAAGAGCTATAATAACATTCTGTGTTGAATTACCTGAGAGTATAAATACACTTGGCTGTGATACTTTGACCCCTGGGTGTAAATAATTAACACACACACACACACACACACACACACACACACACACACAGTCCTGTACTACTCTCATTGCAATAATGCATTCCCGTCCCCTACCCACAACCATCACAACTAAATGCCGAACCCCAATCTTTACCCTGTCTAAACCTAATTCTAACCTGAACCATAAAACCAAGTCCTCACCCTCAAACTACTCTTTGAAAAAGTTAAAACCAGTAAAAATGTCCTTACTTCAGAAAAATATCCTCATTTTGTAGGTGATAAAACATAACCTGTCCTCAATATGTAGTCCAAGCACACACACACACAAACACAAACACACACACACACACACACTGTGTCTCGCACTATGCGAGGTGGAGAATGCCAGCATGAGCATCAGGGTGAACTGGTGATGACAAACTGCTTGTGGTGGAGGACAAGGAGATGACTAAAAAGCATGGAGTAGAAAATAAGTATCGATTCCATTCGAGCCCCATTTTTGGGAAGCAATCAGACATTGGCAGAGGTCATTCTGGAGAGTCAGGAGGAGGGCGAAGAAGGACGGAGGTCCAGCTCGTTTAAAATGAGATATGAGATTAAAATGGTGGTGCATCCAAGGCTTGGCCCATTTACGACAGGCTCTGAGTTGTAGCCGTTTAACGTCTGGTTACCCTGCAGAAGTGAAAAGGCAGTGTGTGTGTGCGTGTGTGTGTGTGTGTGTGTGTGTGTGTGCATGTGTGTGTGTGTGTGTGTGTGTGTGTGTGTGTGTGTGTGTGTGCTGATAATAAAAACTCAGTTTCTCGCTTGACTGAGCAGACCGCAGATATATCTGGGAGAAATTCTTACCACAGTCGCTGCTGAGTTATACCAGTCCTTCTCACCGAGCGCTTGTGTTTCCACCTCGCACACTTCAGGTCAGTGAGATTCACAGTACAGTCACACGCTTTAACTTCCTTAATGCCACATTGCTTTTAAATTCAGAGAGCATCAGGAACACTGGGATCTCAGAAGTAGCATGTGTACCTCAGCAAAAAACACACATAGAGAGGGAGGTTGTTAGGGATCCTCATAACAGTGTAATTAGTGCAAGCAGGGACTCCGGCATGACTGACTATGACAGCATAACTAAAAGAAGATAACCAAAATGAAGACAGAAATGAGGGCACCCTGTGATATTAGTCAGCCAGTCCTCCATTCCTGAACTTAAATTAGTCCTTTTGATGAATCTTCTATAATATGACAGCACTAAGGAAACCTCAGTGATTTCCGTCAAAATATGCCTCAGGTCGTGGAGCCATGTTGGAGCCGGTACTACTTTTATGTCTACGGCTGGGACATTCTGGACTCCCTCTCTCAGGATCACTGATGTTTATAAAATAATATATTTGCTTACTAATAATCTATCTCAGACAACGGAGTTCCTTTTAAGTCTTGACATTTTTTCCTTTGCCAGATATCTATATTTATACACAGGAAGCATATGTTATTATATTAAGGAATATGTTATTATAATGAAGTACTTCTTGGTTCTGATAGATACAAAAAAACATTTCACTTCCTACCACATTTCTGCAAAAACTACACCAAAGTGCCGCCCAATCAATCTAAAACAATTTTTGAATAATAGAAAGTGCCGGAAATAACCAAGGGAGTCTTGAATTATCTGTTGGTAGTATAGGTTTATTTTATTACCCGCGTTCTGCCACGTTTATCATCACACCCTTAAGTGTTTTTTTAATTTCTTTTACTAATTTGTTAGAAGTTGTATTTGTGCAATTTTCTCTGCAAAAAACCCTTTGGTTTTGTTTTTTTTTTTTTTTTTTTTTTTTTGTTTTTTTTTTTTGGAGGGGGGGTTTAAATAAAAATAAATCCGAGTGCAGCACCTGTACAGGAAGGAATTAGCCCAACTCCCCATGTAGAACGAATCCGCTCTGGATAGGTCTTTAGTCAGAGCAGGCGAGTGGTGCATATTTCTGAGGGATAGAATAAACCATGAGTGAAGTACTGTACATATATCAATCTTTTTCTGGCTGAATTAAATATATATATATATAAATATAAAGATAAATCCCCTGATGAGTGGGCAACCACGAACCATTGTCGGGATGAAATTGTAGTACTGTTATTTTTTCCCCACATACAATATATTCAGCTCTACATCGACGTATCGAGCACTGTTCCACGGAAAATCGACTCAAGATCTTATATATATATATATATATATATATATATATA
>JAQMYF010000023.1:50444787-50462860 GCA_030014195.1 Neosilurus mollespiculum
TCTGCCCTCGCCCGGAGTCGGCTGAGATGGGCGCCAGCCTCCCCGCGACCCTAATTAGGAATAAGCGATTCAGAAAATGACATGACAATGACATATATATCAGGAAGCAATTTGTATTACATTGTGTAGCTGTAACAGAGTTACTTCCATTAAACCCTTCTTGGCCATATTTTAACTCGCCTCACCTTATAAATCTCTCTCTCACACACACACACACACACACACACACACACACACACACTGAGAACCCCTTAATCCTCTTAGGGTGGCAAGAAGGCTCATATCAACACTTGGCGAACACGGAGTACTCCTTGAACAACTTGTCAGACCATCGCAGGGCCAACAAACACAACTAGTCACACTCACACCTAGGAGCAATTAGGAACAGCCGATTAACCTAATATGGTCTTTGGACTATGGGAGTAAACTGGAGTGCCCGGAAGAAACCCTTGCAAGCGCAGGGAGAACATGCAAATGCCCTCCCCGAGCCCAGGACTTGAACCCAGGACCCTCTTGCTGTGAGACGGACAAACTAACCACTACAGCACCGTGCCACCCCGTTATTAATTAGTAGAGCAAAACTAGAGAAAGTTAATTATAGGCACATCAAAAGTTTGGGTAATAGGAGCGCAATAAGCGTAATAGGAGCCCAACCGTCATCTCTTTGCCTCATTAGTGAAATATTATTACCCTCCCACACCCCACACTTTTCTTTTATAAGGATTCAAAAGTGTGAAGACAGTCTCAGATAAATCAATACTGACTCCTCTGTGTGCTGTTCCTGTTATGAATCTGATTGTTTTGAATCATTAGTTGCGTTAAATGTTCATACATTATGGCAAGACTACAGTAGCTAGAACAGAAAATTTGGGGAAATCATTTTCCAGATTGTTGGAATGATTATGTCTATAATAAGTAATCTTTATTACGATTAGAGTGACTATATGATCAGAACCATGACAACTTTTTAATAGGATTTCAACCCCGCCCCTTTTCCAATCACGTCATGTCTTGTATCACTGAAAAGCTTGTTGCCTGATATTCATTCATTCATTTTCTGAATCGCTTAATCCTAATTAGGGTCGCGGGGAGGCTGGCGCCCATCTCAGCCAACTCCGGGCGAGGGCAGAGAACACCCTGGACAGCTCGCCAGGCCATCGCAGGGTAGAAACACGCTGACGGCTATGTAGCTACTCTTGATGAAAATCAGCAATGGTTCTTTTACATGCCTCCCACCATAGACAGTGAGAGACATGGCCGGCATTTGATAACCCAGTTAGCTGCACTGGGGGGACAGCAGTGACATCCTTGTTGCCTGATATATTTTAATTAATATTTTAATTAACATTTTTCCTGTGAATATATTATGTCAGGTAAGTAGAGTAGTAAAGTATTAAACCACACAATTAAAAATAAATATAATACAGTGTACATATTATATATTTACAAAGAAGGTTTCTTTTTGCTTCAATGCTTTGTTTGTTTGTGTGACTTTTTGTTTGTCTCTTAGAAACTTTTTTTTGTTGTTATGAAGGACAGTGGTTGTGTTTTTTTTTTTTCTGGACGTGAGCAATAAGGCCCAAATAACACGCCATTAGATTAGCTGAGTTGGGCGCCAGCCTCCCTGCGACCCTAATTATGATTAAACGCTCCAGTAGATAAATGAATAGATTTTGGTGGTGTTCCACATCTGGGTATTTTTTAAAGTATTTTTTACCTCTGCAGTATGTACCTAATCAGAATAAAGAAATATGGAATAAAGGAAGGTCACCACGGTCGTGACTATGTAATGAACTGAGAAATTATTGTTTAGCAGGAATGAAAATATGGAGGGGAAATGAGCTGCCTTGGGGGAGGTTTGCGCTCTCTACGTGCCTTTAGTTAAGATAAACAGCACTCATTAAATTGCATATTTTATGGAAAACTGGCTTATAATTAATTTATATTTCTGTCTTATAGTCCCTTCTCTTCATCTCAGGGTCCTGATTCCCCGGTAAGGGTTTATTTTTTTCAGTAATGAACAAATCACTTATTCCACTTCTTACATGGACACTAAATTTTTTTTAACAATTTTAAAATGATTCAAAATGAGTTTCTGCTAATAAAACGCTTCATAGCAACAGTCTGGTATTTATAGTAACAGTCCATTAATAATAGACCACTGAACGCTGTAACCAGTCAATCAAAATTGGGTATTTAAATGAGCTGTTTAATAGTGTGATATATTTCCTCGATTAAACAACAAAGAAATCACTTTCTGACAATCATTTCTCTTGAGAGCTTCTTGACAGTGAAAAGAAGAGTTTTCTTCCAACAACATAAACAAACTGATTTTATTAAGTATGTAAATCAATGCAGAACTCATTAGATGGAGTCTCATTTGCATCCATTTTTTTAAGTTGCATTAAAAAAAACAAAAAGATCAGCAATCAACTGGCAGAAACAATCTGTTGTTTAAATAACAATTTAATAATTGATTAAATAATAATATGTCTCTTTTTAGAAGGAGAGAAACAGATTTTATAAATGTGTCTGGATGAATCACATGACCCAACAGACCACCTCAGATTACATATCACAGTTAAACATAAATTCTCACCCAAATACACTCGCAAAGTTAGCAGAGAAATAGCAGTCTGAAGCGTTATGCATGTGGTGCCTCGTTGATCTCAGTGCACTGTGCTTAATGTCGCAGGCTGATCCGTGCAGATCGGCTTGGTAGTTGGTTAATGCGCCATATGTTGCTTTGGATAAAAAAAACAACAACCAAAAAAAATCTAATGTGAATATGTGAAGCACTGCATGCTGGGAGTAGAACTGAGTTGGCATGCAGAGGCAAGAATTTTACACCTAAATAAATAGAATTTAGTGTTTTGTTCACAAGCAGAGAAGAAACGTGTTCACACCTAAGCAGTAATAAACAGACGTATGTAAATAACGAACAGTGCAGTAACAAACATATGTAAATGGGAACTCGTTTGATTTTATCATCTACTCTTAGTAAAATAGCACTTTCAGGGGTTTTCTGTGCTTGGCTCATAAAACAACCCACATGACACACCTTACTCTCAGTCACATCCAACTAAGAAGTAAGAAAGAAATGTGTATTCCTGAAGCGCTTTTCACAGACAGTAGACACAAAGTGTTTAACAAGCCAGATAACACAGTTTAGAAATAAAAAAATCAATATACACTGCCTGGCCCAAAAAACTCGCACATCCTAATATTTTCATAGAGCCTTTATCCCTGACGACAGTATAATCACCATGATGTTGTTGCTCCAGTTGGTCCGGTCGAGGCTCAGCAACATTAATGTGGCGATAAAATGAAGTCAGCTGATGATCTGAATGTAGTGAATGAGCAGGTTATCACATCAATGCACTTTTTTTTTTAGGAAAATTTCAGAACAACCCGCCCAGCAGTTCTTGAGAAACCTCAATTTGCCTGGACAAAATTTACAAGGTCAAAGTCACTGTGACAAGGTCAAGCAGAAAAACGGATGTGCCCGTGCACACCTTTACTCTCCAAGGGGCATGCATGCAAAATTTCAGGAAGATCAACCAAGCAGTTCTTGAGAAGTAGGCCAGAAAACAATGTAATGTGGACACGGACGCTGGCTATAGCAATACCTGATGGGTAATAAATGTCCTGTCTTAAATGGTTACTGCAGATACTCCGCTTTTTACAGATGCAACAAGCGTAGGTGAAACCACCAGCCGTAACGCAGTTCACTGTTTGACCTTGGGTTACATTTTTTTTCACTAAACATTACCGTAATGAGAGATTCTACAAATCAGAATCACACCGGAGTGGTAGATACCTCATGGTAAGTACCTCACAGCTTGACCCCCCCTGCCATGCTTTTGCAGACACATCCTAAATTGAAAGCACAAAAAAGGCCCTTGAAAGTCTTTAACTTTTTAAATTATTAAAGATATGAAAAGATCCATCCTTTGCTTGTTTTTTTGCTGAATCTCACAACTAGTGATCTGAATGGTCAGCAGGTAATAATTGAACTCATTCCGTCCTTTTGTGGGCAGAGGCATAGTGATTAGCACGTCCACCTCACAGTAAGATGGTCCTGGGTTCCAATCCTGGGCTCTGCGAGGTCGTTTCTGTGAGGCGTTTCCATGTTGTCATCATGGTAGCGCACACCAGGCTGATTGACTGTTCTACATTGTCCTCCGAGTGCGGGTTTGAGTAATTGGGTGCGTGTCGGCCCTGCGATGGACTGGCGAGCTGTTTAGGGTGTACCCCACGTTCACCCAGAGTTGGCTGAGATAAGCTCCAGGCTCCTTGAGACTCTAGTTTAAAGGACCTTTTGTGTAAATTTTTTTTTAATCATAAAAGCTTTGCTCTGATCAAAAAAGTTCTAGCGGCAGTGCTTTTATATAAGGGCACTTTTAAAACAACCTGCTGTTGCTGCCTGCGGGGAAAAAATATCTTCTGGGGGAAAACATATCAAAAGAGCACCAGTGCTGTTATGTGCTCTTGTGAACATGCTCTGTCCGTTTCCCCCAGGATACACCCCCCCCCCGTTATCTTTAACACTCTGACTTTATCAGCTTTTTTTTCCCAGGTGAAATTCGTTTGAGTGTTGTGTGGTGGTGCAGCGAGCAGCATTTCTAACGTACAGCTTCAGGGCTCCGGGATTGATTCAGGAATCTGAAGTGAAACATTCCCAAGCCCAGGATGGACAAAACCGAGATCACCTGATCTTCATCTGTTGAGTTTAGATGAGCCCGTGCTCTGTGAAGCCTCCGATTCCCCTTCGTGGGAGAAATAAGAGGAATTTCTGATGTTGAAACTCCTTTTGTTTTGAGATTCAGGGCTTTTTTTAACATGCTTTTCTGCTTACTGTGTTTGTACAGAGTGGTTATATGTGGATGTTTCTTAATACCAAGTTTATAATCCCAGACTTGTAAGGTCAGATCTGTCAAGTTCAACTCACTAGTACAGACTCTGAGGACAGGAAGACTCTCTGTGGTCATTTGGTAATTGAAACAGCAGCGTACTTGATGCCGTTTCCATTTGCCTTCTGGTTCACTAGACAGTAAAGTATAAAAAAGAGGTTAAGTCTGTTGGGCTAGTGGAGCTTATGCCGGTCCCGGTAGCATGAAGGACGCTAGGCCATCGCAGGTTACCTTCCCAGTATTTTACTGGTAATTTATACTGCTGTGTGAAAGAGGCACACTTTGTAGTTGAGACTTTACCCAGGGGTCATAGCATAGTGGGGGTCTAACCGGGATTTGAACCCACGACCTCTCGATCATCTCAACCACAACACCGCCAGTCCCACAATCACACACAGTAAAGTACATTCACAATAAAATGATATAAACCAGCCCTGCTATGACTTGCCGATTTGTTCAGGGTGTACCCCGCCCACGCCCGGAGTCGGCTGAGATGGGCACCAGCCTCCTCACGACCCTAATTAGGATTAAGTTGTCACGTGTGGGAGGACAAGCTGAGTAGGACCCAAATGCAGGACAACAGAGGCAGAGTGGGGCGAAAAAACTGAGGTCTTTATTAAAGCTCCTAAGCAAACAAAAACATGAAGAAAAACCAGAGGAGGGTCAATACTACTGGAGGCTGGGTACTTTGCTAATGCAGAGCAGGCAGGAGAACAAGTAATCCACGCTAATGCAGAGCTGGTGTAGTCAGAATCACAGGTAGCGACAATGTCAACGAACCCACCCTGGGGAGAGTTTTGCTGGCGTATAAGTAGGGTTCTTGATAAGCAACAGGTGTGTGGCGATAATTGGAAGCAGCAAGACCACGCCCATAGCCTGGAGAAGCACATGGAAAACACAGGAAAACAAAAACACCAATAGCTCCCCTAGTGGTGAGATATGCGGAATCATGACATAAGTGGCTTAGAAAATGAATGAAATATATAAAACAGGCTTACTACTTGTTTTATTTTAAGATAATAATAAATAATAATAAATAATATCAGGTTTGTGGTGTACATGCTGTATAAAACCAGTGGGGAGAAGAGGGTTGCAGGGGATTGTTGTTATGAAGGACAGTGGTTGTGTTTGTGGAGCTAAACTAAAATTAATGAATGAAAATTTGACATAAATTACAGTTTCACTGGTTGGTGCAAAATGCATGCTGGGATACTAGACAGTCCATAGTTGACAGAAGTCATCCTCCGATGCATCCCTGATAAAACGAGTGGAGCAAGAACACACCCGGGTATTCGGACCGTACTTGGCTGGATGTGAACTCTGAACTGGACGAGTACTCGGGCTGTCAGTGATGATGTGGCGGTGGTGGCTCAGTGGTTGAAGCAGTGGGTTACGGATTTGAAGGTCGGGGGTTTTATACCCAGTAGCAGCGCTTATGGGCCCTTAAATAAGGCCCTTAACTCTCAGTTGTATGTAAATGATAAGTGTAAGTTGCTCTGGATATGAGCGTCTGCCACATTCCACAGATTTAAAATGATGATTCAGAAGTCCACAAGAACCAAAGAAATTTGGCTGTGAGGGAAAAAAAATGTTTCATCTTTTATTCCCTTTTATTTCTCTCTAGATCAAAACAGCTTCTATCAAACCATCGTAAGTAAAAGTATTGGAACAGTTTGCTTTCAACTACACACGCTGGCGGGTTGTTTGTTTGTTTGTATCTTTAGCTTGATGCAACCTGTAAACTACATTACCGCTGTCTTCAGTATCGATCTCCAAACTCTGCTGAGCTCCTGACATTTGTCAGGGAACCCCAAAGTGTGTGTGGGCTTGTGTGTGTGTGTGTGTGTGTGTGTGTGTGTGTGTAATCCTGCTGATGCTGCTGTGAACAGAACACCACTGCATTCTGACATTTAGAATTTAGTCCCCCAGAGACGCACCGTGTGTCCCAGCATGCCTTACTGCTGGATATCACACTCCCATACATGTACACGCGAACAAACAGAGCTCACATGCTGAGTGCACGCACACACACACACACACACACACACAGAGAAGGTGATTGGATATACAGGTGCATTTAACAGTGTACGTATTTATATATATATATACTCTAAGATTTGATGGGAATCCCCACTGATATGTAATGTGTGTATTTATATACACTGTGTGTGTGTGTGTGTGTGTGTGTGCAAAATAGACAGTCCTCGGTCCACCTCACTAATGGTTACCATAGAAACCACCTGTCCGACCACCCGCGGAATTCCGTCTCTGATTAAACTCTTACATCCAGAATCACCCAGGAAACACTCCGCTCATGGATTTATCTCTCTTCTTCTTCTGTCTCTCTCTCTCTCTCATTCTTCATCTCTCTCTCTCTCTCTCTCTCTCTCTCATTCTTCATCTTTCTCTCTCTCTCTCTCTCTCTCTCTCTCTCTCTTTCTCTCCCTCTTCATCTCTCTCTTCCTCTCCATCTCTCTCTCCTCATCTCTCTCTTCATATCTCTCTCCCCTTCTCTCTCTCTCTCTCTCTCTCTCTCTCTCTCTCTCTCTTATTCCTTTTTATCTTTCTTTTTTCTATTCATTTTATTATCTTGTGTACAGCACCTAGTGGGCATTCATGGTACTGGCCTGAAATGGTTGAACTCCTATCTGGCAGATAGAACCATTAGTGTAAAAATTGCTGGTTGTGAATCCTCCTCCGCTCCTGTTATGCGGGGTCTCTTCTTCATGAGGTCATCACCCAACAAGCAAGGGGTAAACAGGGCTCAACAGGGCTGTTGTTCACACTTTATATACTTCCACTGCTATGCTGATGACAGTCAGATTTATGTACCACTAAAGCGGAAGGATGGCTTTTCACTTGCACCCTTCTTGTTTTCCTGAATGACATAAAAGCTTGGATGGCCCTTTTTAAATTTTAATGACAAAAAAACTGAAGTGATGGCGTTTGGTCCCACTGGCTCCTGTGAGTCCCCTCCTTTTGACCTCGGTCCCTTGGCACTGTGCGTAAGGCCCGCGGTTACAAATCTGGGTTTTAGTGATTTTAAAATGGACCGTCAAATTTCCACAGTAGTCCAGCTTTTTTCATTTAAATAATTTGGTAAAAGTGAAACCCATCCTTTTGAAACAGCACTTTGGGTCAGTAATCCATGTCTTCTTCATGTCTCGGCTGGATTAATGCAATGCACTTTATTTTGGAATCAGCCAGTCTTCACTCTCACGTCTCCAGCTGATTCAAAATGCAGCCACACGTCTTTTAACTGAAGTGCGCAACAAGGATCACATTTAAACCCATCCTGGCTTTGCTTCATTGGTTACCAGTTTTTAAATCCTTAAATGGCCTCACCCCGGCTTACCTCGCCGAGCTGCTTCATCCATACGCTCCTACCCGGTCTTTCAGGTCAGCTGATCAGCTCCTCCTAGCTGTACCGAAATCAAAGCGGAAGCTCAGAGGGGACCGAGCTTTTTCCGTCGCCGCTCCTAAATAGTGGAACAATCTGACCTTCCATGTTGGACACGCCCCTTCATTGTCCACTTTTAAAACCCGTCTTAAAACCCACTTTTACTTCTTGGTGTTTGACCCAGTATGAGACTTAGACTTTTATTTGTTTTATTTATTTTGTATTTGTTTTCACTTATTGTTTTTATGTTGTTTTGAATGTTTTATGTTTTGCTTTAATTTTACTTGTGGTGTACAGCACTTTGTTTCAGCCACAGCTGTGTGAAGGTGCCATATAAATGAAGGTGGTATGGTATCTAGCTATCTATTTTTTTTTTTTTCCACAATGACCTGACTTATTTTTTTTACCCTCTTGAACAAAATCTCAGTTGATTTGTGTGTGTGTGTGTGTGTGTGTGTGTGTGCATAAGAGTGTGTGTACAATTGCAATTTGAACTGGTGAAAAGCCTCCTATCACCCCCTGCTTGCTTCCATCTCTTTCCACAGTGATTGACCCCCTATAGTGGAGAGAGAGAGAGAGAGAGAGAGATCCGCGTATGAGTGATAGAGTGTGTGTATCTAGAGAAAGAAAAAGAGAACAGAGATACGAACAAATACACCTTCACTGGCAGGTCATCACTGTGCGGTCATTTATTTCACCTCTGCCACGCAACACACTCCCTGCTGCCTATATTTAGCTGTGAGGCTCTGAGTGTTATTGGCAGCAGTGTTGATCCAATCGCTCCTGCTGCGGACGCTACACTCCACACACACACACACACACACACACACACAGAGGCTCAGATTGAGAAAAACAAAAAGAGATAAAGGAGTGTGCGAATGCCTTTTGTGCAGCATCTTCTCCAGTAATGCCCGTCCTTGAACCGGGGCCAGATCCATTCCAGTCTTCACCTCTGAGCCGGATTAGCTCCGTGTATATTTTCATTAGCATGAACATTTCATTTTCACGGCTCAGAAAGTAATTTCCTTTGTCTTTGGAAACCAGAGTACCTGGAGGAAAGCACTGGGAGAACATTCAGACTCCTCACAGAATGGCCAAGGCCGAGCCTGGAACTCGAACCCAGGACCTTGTTGCAGTGCGGCGGACATTCTAACCACTACACCAGCGTCCCGCCCAAGAATGACTTCGTAATAAGTTTTATTTGCATTTAATTATGCGGAATGTCCATACAGGGCGGCACGGTGGCGTAGTGGTTAGCACGTCCGCCTCACACCAAGAAGGTCCTGGGTTCAAATCCCGGGCTGAGCGAGGGTGTTTCAATGTGGAGTTGGTAAGTTCTCCCCGTGCTCTTCTGGGTACTCCGGTTTCCTCCCACAGTCCAACAACATGCACATTAGGCTACCAGGCTGTTCCACTGTGTGAGTGTGAAAGGTTGTGTGTGTATTGACCCTGCGATGGTCTGGTGAGTTGTTCAGGGTGTACCCCACCCCCGCCGAGAATCGGCTGAGATGGGCGCCAGCCTCCCCGTGACCCTAAGTAGGATTAAGCAGCTTAGAAAATGAATGGAGATACTGAAGACTCCATAAATTGTGTCAACTGTAAGTTTCCACTCACTGAAAAGATTATCAGCATAATTTCTGTGTGTTTCTATGTTTTTTTTATTATTAATAAGGGATGTCGGTTGTTCAAGCCCTCGTGTAAGTTGTTATTATAAGAACAGTGATGTTTCTGAATTCAGCACCGCATTATACACACACACAGGTACGATGTTCAGACTCGGTTCAATAACCCAGTCGTTCAGCATGAGGGTGGATCAGAGTCTGAATCTATAATAATAATTATGAAGAGAAAATATGATATCACAATAAATGTCACATTGATATAAAATATGATAAATAAGCCTTAAATACAATGCCAGGATTAAACCTGTGTAAAAAAAAAAAAAAAAAGAACAAAAGAAAGAAAAAAACATAATAGGAAAAGTTTAATGTGACAACAAAATGTTCCTGCTGTGCAAAATTTTTCAGAACAAATTGTTGGGAAAAAAAAAAATGAAGTGTGGACCACATGGTAGCAGAGTCCACAGGCCAACAGCGCCCTCTAGTGGCTATATGGACCATCAGGGAGTGTTTGTGGTGTTGATAAAATGGTAATGTGAAAGAGGTGTTTAGTCATTCATTCATTTTCTAAGCTGCTCAGTCCTAATTAGGGTCGCAGGGAGGCTGGCGCCCATCTCCGCCATCTCTGGGCGAGGGTGTGGTACACCCCGAGCAGCTCGCTAGACCATCGCAAGGCCAAAACACACACACAACCATTCATGCTCACACTCACACCTAGGGGTGATTTGCAGCAGCCAATTAGCCTACTGTGCATGTTTATGGATTGTGGGAGGAAACCGGAGTAGCAGGAGGAAACACAGGCAAGCATGACGAGAACATGCAAACTCCACACAGAAACGCCCCGAGCCCGGGAATTGAACCCAGGACCTTCTTGCTGTGTGGTAGAAGTGTTGCCTTAAGGGGATGTTTCATGAAAAAATAAATAAAAACAAAGTTTTACTTTACACTTTTTCAAACCTGCCTTGAATTGTAATAATGAGATATTGTAAGTCCGGTTGTATTTAAAATGTCCTGAAAATATCATAAAATCATCAGCCATGATTGCATGATGCTTGAGGATTTCCCCACAAGGTTCATTATCAATATTCAGCTTGAGATTCCTGCATATCATTCTAACAGTACACAGAAAAAGAGCCTTTTACAAACTGCCGTTAAAGCCAGCTTCTGATTGGCTTGTTCACCACGGCTTCTCCCATCCCCTTTCAGATAAACACAGATAGTATGCTCTGTCTTGAAATACGGCGCCGGGACTTCCGACTGGTTTGGTGCCGGGGGTGGGGGTGGGGGGGGTGAAATGTAATGTAGAAGTCGGTGAATGAAATCTGCCTGGTGAAAAATCCAGCTGACTGAAGCGGTGAAGGATGTGGAAGAAATGGATTTCTGGTAGCGGATACATTTCGGTGAGCCTCCGAAACCAAATGAATGAGAAATCATAATCGAGGATATAAAACACATTTCTATGACACATAAAAAAAAAAGCATAAATAGCAGTAAGAAAAACATATGAAGGATAGATATACAATAATAAAATTAAACAAATCAAAACAAGAGAACAATTCCTTACTTTTACTCCTGCAGTTGACTTGCACACTGGAAGAGGCGTTGCAAGGGAAGGAGAGACGGGATTATTGGGAGGAGGAAGCTGCAGAATCCACAGAGAATCCTCGGTTGGGCGCCGCACAACTGACACGTTCTTCCGCTTCGAGCTCGAACTAGTCCGTATTTACGACGCAAATGTCAAAGTCAGAACGACAATTCTTAACGACGTATGGCACAAGCATCGTAACCTCGAAACGTCATACGTCGGGTCCATCGTAAGTCGACTCACTGTATTCTGTTAAGCAATACAGACGACGTAACAATACGTATCTTTAAAACAAATAAATTGTCATGAATTCAGAAACATCACTGTTCTTATAATAACAACTTACACGAGGGCAATTGTCATGTTGCCACCTCCGTGCTCGATCCTGACTGATTTAATTAGCTACTACTGATTTCTCATGAAGCACGTTACTCATTCCTAATTCCTTTCTTTTCCTCTTCAGAATATGCCTGGACTGCATGATGGACTCCAACAGAACAAAGCCTGGTCACTACCTGCCCATAGGCAGTCTGGGATCACCAGTTTACTCACAGTCCTCTCCATGGCCACTGCTTCAGAGCATGGCTGACACCAACACCTCCTTCCATCAGGGCAATCTGAACTTCAGTTCTCTCTATGTCGTCAACGGTAGTGACGGAGGATTGGGGAGCAAGTACGACCCTCTGGGCGGCCACTCACTATGGCAGGTCATTCTGATTGTCCTGTTCACAGGATTGTTGTCCCTCATCACCATCATAGGCAACATCCTGGTCATCGTCTCGTTCAAAGTCAACCGGCAGCTGAAGACTGTCAACAACTACTTCCTGCTCAGCCTGGCATTCGCCGACCTCATCATAGGGGTCATATCGATGAACCTGTACACAGCGTATATTGTGATGGGGCAATGGGCCATGGGAAACTGGGCATGCGATTTCTGGTTAGCAATAGATTATGTGGCCAGCAATGCGTCTGTCATGAACCTGCTGGTGATCAGCTTTGATCGGTACTTCTCCATCACACGCCCACTGACGTATCGCGCCAAACGTACTACCAAGCGCGCAGGATTGATGATTGGACTAGCTTGGCTTGTATCCTTGATCCTATGGGCGCCGGCCATCTTGTTTTGGCAGTATTTTGTGGGCGAGAGGACAGTGCCGCCTGACAAGTGCTACATCCAGTTTCTGTCCGAGCCAATCATTACGTTTTGTACAGCCATGGCAGCCTTTTATCTTCCTGTTACCATTATGAGTGTACTCTATTGGAGGATTTATAAAGAGACCGAGAACCGCTCCAGAGAACTTGCAGGACTTCAGGGTTCAGGGGGGCGGCTAGGGGGAGCAGATCGACCCCATTTCCGCATCGCCGCCACAAGGGCGAGGTCTAAAACCTGCCGCAGCTTTGAGACCAATCAATCTGCTCAGAGACAAAAGTCCCTGTTAGGACTTTCTGGACACTGTTGGAGGTGGAGGTCCGGTGCGGCAGCATCTGGAAGCCATAGAGGAACTGAGGTGGACCAGAGCAGCTGTGACAGCTGGAACAACAACGACACCGCCGATCATTCTGGCTCATCCGATGATGAGGAGGCTGCACCTTCTACAACACGTGCTATCTTCTCTATTGTCCTCAGTCTACCGGGCATGCGGGCAGCTGTAAGCTCCCAGATCAAATCGTCTGAGGAGTTGGGTGCTTGTGAGGAAGAACCTCTACAAGGGACAGCAGGAAGC
Organism: Neosilurus mollespiculum; assembly: GCA_030014195.1. Taxonomy (NCBI): domain Eukaryota; kingdom Metazoa; phylum Chordata; class Actinopteri; order Siluriformes; family Plotosidae; genus Neosilurus; species Neosilurus mollespiculum. Next base: position 50,458,029 of record JAQMYF010000023.1, read on the forward strand.
GACAGCAAGAATGACCCTGTTTCATGTTCTGTGAGCAATGGCAAAAAACGCTTTGCCACGAATATTGCCAATGCGCAGCCCATGTCTGCCGCTCAGACTACAACCACAAGCACCGACTCAACCAACGCCTCAACCAACGCAACCACCAGCAGACCTGCCTCCACTCCGATATCATTTAAAGAGGCCGCACTGGCAAAGCGTTTTGTCGCACGCACAAGGACGCAGATCACTAAACGTAAACGCATGTCGCTGGTGAAAGAAAAGAAAGCGGCCCAGACTCTCAGTGCCATCCTTTTCGCTTTCATCATAACGTGGACACCTTATAACATCATGGTGCTCATTAACACCTTCTGCAACGGCTGCATCCCGGAATCCCTGTGGGCGCTAGGCTACTGGTTATGCTACGTTAACAGCACGGTTAACCCCATGTGCTACGCTCTGTGCAACAAGACCTTCCGCAGCACTTTTAAAATGATCCTACTCTGCCGATGGAATGAGAAGAGATCAAAGCAGAGCTTTCTGCAAAGGGAGTCTGTCCGTTTACAAAGGGGTACACCCGGAGACTCTACGTAGCAGAGCTAGCCTGAAAACTATGCTAACGTGAATGGAATACCACATCCAGTCGGTGGAAAGAGTTTATAAATGGAGTCGTACTAAGGTCAGACTCTGAGTTTGAGCGAAGGCTCTGGGTTTTGGCGTCAGATTTTGGTACAACTTCCATTCATGACTACAGCGCCGGAACTTGTTTGGTTCTAGATGGTACCCTCAGTTCCACACTGTGAGCTTAATACCGGATGTTTGCAAATGAAAATTTTGCATCGAACAAAGCGAAGTGTCGTGAGTACCTTCTTGGAAAATGGTAGCAGTCAGACCTGGTCCTGGAATCAGACGCCAGGACCGACCTTCGAACTTAGCATTAAATTGTTGTTAAAGGAACTTTGAAACTTTTCACATAGTTTTTAGATCTGTTTCAGTGAACTGCATGTATATTTCAGGGATGGAAATTGACTGTTTCAGTATGAATTCATGTACCCGAAATGAAGTTTTGCAAAAGAAAAAAAAGAGGAAGTATGAAATCGTGTGTGTAACAGTGGAAGTGATTTATCCGTATGTAGATTATGGCTGTTTTTGTGCCCGTCGTGACGGAAGGTCTTGCACCATGGTAAGATCTCAGTGTACCAGTGTTCTTGTGTAAACCGTAAATCACAACTCAAGCGGTTCTACATTTTCATTTCACAAAATGCTGAGAACCTGTTTAGGTGAGGTGGTAGGGCATTGAGTGTGATACCTGTTTACATGATTTGACCAGCTGTTTATTTTTGCTTATTAATGCTTTTATTATTTGTAATGAGTGAGTCGGGAAATGTTGGGTATGAACAACAACCACAAGTTGCCTCTTGAGGAAACTTTTTTAAAGACCTTTGGCTGATGATATAATTTAAATGCATTGAAATACTGATTTTAATAATGTGGGTTCAGCTGTTAATCGGGTTTGTTGTGAAACTATTTGCTTCGTATTTTTGGTCTTCATAATTCCAATTTGGTAAAAGAAATAAATTAAAAAATCCTCTTTATAAAACATGAATAGTTCCTAAGTTGAGTGTAGCTCATATGTTGTGTTGCTGTTGGCTGCGGTAGGCTTTAATCTCATTTCTGCGCATAAAGAAAAAATTAACCTATAAATATATATATAGCAGTAACTCTTGATGATGTTAGTCTGAAAGTCCGGACTGTAATTTCGTCTTAGAAAAACAGAATGAACAAAAAAAAGTGCTGCAGTGCTGCAGTGCCCTCTCTCGGACTTCTAATGAAACTACAGGTCAGTCAGTCAGAGCTTATGTTTCATTAAGAATAAAGCAGTACGGCAGTTTTTTTCCACTTTCATAATATAGAAATTCTTGAAATTAATCCCAGATGAAAGTTATGAGCCAAGAATTGTTTGGCGGCCAAGTTAGCTTTTTTTCTTTTTATTGAGTCTAAAGTTGCCAAAATATAGAGTATTATTAGGTGCTGAGGTTCTTTCACGCACCTCATGCTAAATTTTCTTTTGTTTGTTAATTAGAGTTTAATTGAATCATTAACTTTAATAAACTTAACTAGGTTGTGTCATTCTTGTACTTCTATTTTTTTTCTCCTTCTTAATTTTTATTCTGAGACAAAAAAAGGTCAAGTTTTTTTTTTTTTTATCATGGTGTAGTTACATAAGCTTTTTTTTTTTCTGTAAATGAAACATAATTGTCACCCAGGTTACATGCAGGGTTCGAAAGGATCCTTAAGAATCCTTAAAATGCAATAAATTCTATAAAGGAGAAAACAAACACATGGTTAAGAGCTCACTGGAGGAAAGATCACGCCACCTAGAAAAGCAGGATTCCTGGGGGTCAGACTGACTTGTGACCCATCACATCACCTTCGTGTCTTGTGGGCGTGTGGACCCTGTCGGGGCAATACTTGGGTTCTGAGTTAAGATGTTAATGAAGGCATTGCAGGTGGGTTTACATGTTAAATTCTGTAGAGGATGCGTCTCCCTTTTCACTAATAAACTGGAATATTCACAATCAGCTGAATTAAATAATAGAGTTAATTTAGAGCTCCAACGGCTAGCTAAAAACTCTAAACATGGCGGCCTTGTGAGGGGTCGGTTATATCGCTACGCTATAGATTGTTTGTGTTCACTAAACCATGTGTTTTCTTTTCCTTTATTTTAAAGTTACAGTTTTAGTTGAATTAATTATTTAATTTTAATATAAATTTGTTGAAAGATTAATCGCTGTCATTGGATGAACTTTATATATTGAACCAATCAGGTGCATGTCGACATCCGAAAGGATGTTTCTAAGATGCAACACTGGGATTCTAACCTTCAGCCAATGAGAGAACAGGAAACAAAAAGGTTTTGAAATCATGACGTGCTTCAGAGTCAGAATTGAAACATTGGCGGTGATTGATTTTTACCAGCATGGTGATGACTCAGGCAGCGATTTTAAGCAGGAGTTTAATAATTTATTTAGATAAATGTTTTGGAGAAACTACTGAGAGTGACTTCTGAGGGGTTTTTTTGAACAAAAGTGACTAAGAGGACCAGACAACTTCAGATAATGACAGCGGGGTGGATTCACCAGAGCCTCTCCGAACGACAAAGTCAACCTCATCACGGAAGAAGCTGACCAAGTTGTGGTCCCTCCCTTTGTGTTGGCGAACACCGGGGCAAAGTTACAGAGAAAATTTGACATTGTTGCATCAGAGCCTTTGAAATATTTTAAAATTCTGTTCGGTACCCTGTACAAAGCTGTACAGGGTAATTGCAGAGGAAAGGAATAAGTAGGCGGAGTTAAAACAGAGCGAAAGAGACCCGGATCCGAAATGGTGATCGAATGAACCTGACAAGATCGAAGCCTTTCTTGGTTTGAAGGCAGTCCAACCAGTCCCGTGGAACACATGAAAATAACAACACTATATTATAAAGATCTTTATATAATAAATTCTTTCTAGCAAGATTTACTCTCACTATTCTTCTTAGATGAGAAAGTTTTTGGTTGAGACCCCCTGCCACCACTATCACCATCAAACATTTATGGTGGACACAAATTTTAATTGTAATGAGATCAGAAGTGATTGTAGATTTCAGGAGGTTTCTCCTTAACTGGAGAAATTGAGGAGGAGCACACAGAGGCCCAAGAGGATAAATTTCCCTGTGAATTTCCCTCTGGAGTGAATTTCCCTCTGAGATTAATTAATTATTTATCTATCCATCCCTCTATCTATCCATCCCTCTATCTATCCATCCCTCTGTCTATCTAAAGGCCACTGTCTACTGTCATCATTGAGGGAGAAAGGGTTAAATCAGTATTAAAGTATTAAATCAAACTCGCTTTATGCTGTAGGAACCGTGTACATGACTTCAGGTTCTCACTTACGTTACAGCAGCTGTAAGTCATCACAGAGTTTCCGTTAAAGTATAAACAAAAACGCAGCTTTTCGTCTTGAAGAAACTTTAAAGCACAAACTCCTGTCCTGGGAACCTTCCAGCGACGGAAGCCGCAGTTACAGCTTTAATTTACGACTGTTCCAAAGCGCTGACACTGAAGACTCCTTCCATTCATGTAAATAAACATTTACAGAAAACTTTACACTGTTGTTTGAATTCAGTTGTTACTATAAATATATCAGATTATTGTGAATTAGCTGTTACTATGGAAACCATTTTCTTTTAAAGTGGAACATGACCTCCTTTGGCACTTGTAAAAAAAGAAAAAATTGTAGTCTAAAGCAGCACTTTTGTAAAAATTTTCATTGTTGGATGTAATAACTGGTGTAATGCTGGCGCTTCGGTATGAATAGAGCTCATTGTTGAAAGTTTTTTTTTTTTTTTAATTAATTTTAATTTTCCCAAAATAAAATTCACATTGTTACACTGAGCACAAAGTCTACTTCTGATTTTATAGGTGCAGAAAGGAATTTTAGTAAATCTATTTGTGTGTGTGTGTGTGTGTGTGTGTGTGTGTGTGTGTGTGTGTGTGTGTGTGTGTGTGTGTGTGTTTTCGAGAGCAAGATTAAGAAAAATATGTATTTCTCTTGGTCAGATGTAATAGTAGAGACCATGTGATGTGAAGTTTCCCTTCATGTGACTGAAGAAGAGAATCGGCAAAAAGTCCATCACAAACTCTTTATTGTGTTTCGACTCCATTCAAGCCACAAAGTGCTGCTCCTGTCTTCCGATCTCTCCTCGTCTATTCTAGATTCTTCTCTCATAAGATTCTGAAGAGTGAGGTGACGCTGTGAACTTTTAGTCAACAATCTAATACAGTGAGTTGATTTATTACTTGTGTATT
>JAQMYF010000023.1:50478598-50493869 GCA_030014195.1 Neosilurus mollespiculum
AAAAAAAAGAAAGACAACGTAGTGACTGTGCCAGCATGCAAAACATGTGGAACAAGTGAGTGATTGGCAACAAGTGACGAGCAAGACCGTGTAACAGCGACCACACCTTCACAGCGGCCAGAAGCAGACCAGGGCAGCCCAGGGACCCGGGCCATCTGCAGCAACCTCGGAGCACGAACCCGAGCCACCTCGCACCGAGGACAACCCAGGGCCTACCCAGAGGGTGGCAGAGGAAAGCCCCAGCTAGAGCCCCCCGCGGCCGCGGGGTAGAGGCCCCAGCGAGCCAGGACCGGCAGCAGCCGACCCCGCCAGGTCCTGGCCACCCAGGGCGGCTAAAGTACAGGGTCCAGGGCTCCAAGACCTCGGAGGCAGCCCCCCTCCTAAAAGGCAGAGGGCCCGCACCACGCCCAGGAGAACCAGGCCCCCCCGACAACCACCCGGTGCGGGCCAGCACCCACCCCGATGCTCCGGCCGCATATATTTAGTTATTTAATAAAAAACCAAACTACATGGTGACTGAAATGTATGCTGTTTATATATATATATATATTGGCGCCAGCCTCCCCGTGACCCTAATTAGGATTAGGCAGGTTAGAAACTGTATGAATAAATGATATGATATTTAGTAGATATAATATTCAACCCATACAAACAGTAGGACTCTGTGTATGAGTTATGATACTCACTAGGGGATAACATGAAACTTGTCTGACTTCCTGTAAAATGGTTAAATGGCTTCCTTCCACACACCTCGCTTCAACAGGATCTGATAAACAGTGTTTATATTTCTACTCTCTTTAAACTGATTTAAAAAAAATGTTTTTGAAACCGTCTGACTCCATGAAACATTTCAGACTTCTTAGACAGATAGCACTATCACTTCTGTAACTAATTCGACCTCAGATGTACAAGGTTCTGCCTAAATGATACACACACACACACACACACACACACACACACACAAGGGCGTTTGAAGTTTCTGAAACTGTTTGAGGCTGGATCTTGGTGTAGCTTTGGCTCTTTCGCCTGATTTCCCCAGAATCCGCGGCTCGCCTACAAGGAGCCCACAGAGACACCACTCCTGGCGTCTAGACTCTAGACTTCTGTGACCCACACTACTGGCTTGTGTGTGTGTGTGTGTGTGTGTGTGTGTGTGTGTGTGTGTGTGTCTGTATACATGTGTGCGTGCATTTAGTTTTACATGCTGAATGGGGCGATTCCTTTATTCCTCCGTGTTTGCCCTCACCCCATTATCCGGGAAGCAAGAGTAGATTTTCCCCCATCAGCCAAACCACTTTTAATGCCTTGTGGTACACCGCATGCATGCCTGGCCTGTGTTATTGGAAAAGCCCTATCTTCTCTCTTTCTCTCTCTCACACACACACACACACACACACACACACACACACACACACACACACACACACACACACACATTCTAAGCATTGTTTTCCTTTACTTGATATTCATTTTTGACTGAAGTAACCCTAAGCTTACCAAACTGGGAATAATGATACACTGAGATGCAAAAATCTATCCATCCAGCTATCCATAATGTGCACCGCCTGTCCATGAGGGTCACTGGGGAAGCTGGAGGCAATCCCAGCTGACTTCAGATGAGAGGCAGGGTTACATTCTGAACAGGTCACGCTCACATTCACACCGATGGGTGATTTCGAGTGGACAGTTGATCTAAAGTGCACATCTTTGGACTAAGAACCTGCCAATGTTATGCTTAAAAATAATCCATAAAATTAAGATATAAGATAAGATATATATATATTTTGACTATTATCACTCTTATTATTAATATTATCTATTAACACAGTGGAGTAACGGTTAGCACATCTGCCTCACAGCAAGAAGGTCTCGGGTTCGATTCCCGGGCTCGGGGCGTTTCTGTGTGGAGTCTGCATGTTCTCCCCTTGCTTGCAACGGTTTTCTCCAGGTACTTCGGTTTCCTCCCACAGTCCAAAGAAATGCACAATAGGCTGATTGCTTGTTCCAAAAATTCCCTATCGGTGTGAGTGTGAATGTTTGTGTGTGTGTGTGTGTGTGTTGTCCCTCCAGTGGTCTAGTGACCTGTTCAGGGTGTACCCCGCCTTCACCCAGTGTCAGCTTAGATGGGCGCCATCCTCCCTGCGACCCTTGTAGGATTAAGCGACTTGACGAATGAGTGACACTTGTGTTTCTCTTTAACTCCATTTCATTTCTTTACCTTTATTTTCTCTAGAGCATGTCCACACTTCCAGATGGGAATTCTGTATCGGTTGATGTACTGAAGGGAACAATCAACGAATTAAGAGAAAAGATACGAAATCTGGAGCAAGGCAGCAAACCTCTGAACCCCTCTGAGAAAATATTGACTGGTACTGTGGTTGATGGTGTTAATCTTGGTCTTCTGTGTAGAAAAAAAAACAATGAACGTGCAGCTTCTTATAAGGCAAGGTCAGTCCAAACCTCTCCTACTGAGGAGACCTTCAGGTTTCCAGTGCCTTCATCTGACCATGCAGGAGCTTGTGATGTAAATGCCAGCACCAACTCATCAATGGTACAGCTACATAAGTTTCGAAGACAACAGCAGGATACAGTGCAACAGCATCCACCTTCCGTTCCAACTGGTTCAGATGTCTCCTCAGCTTCTCCTCTGCTGCCCCCTCCCCCCCCACCACCACCACCACCACCACCACCACCACCACCTCTTCCAGGCTTTGAACCTCCACCTCCTCCACCTCTTTCAGGCTTTGGACCGCCACCTCCTCCACCTCTTCCAGGCTTTGGACCTCCACCTCCTCCACCTCTTCCAGGCTTTGGACCGCCACCTCCTCCACCTCTTCCAGGCTTTGAACCTCCTCCTCCTCCACCTCTTCCAGGCTTTGGACCGCCACCTCCTCCACCTTTTCCAGGCTTTGGACCTCCACCTCCTCCTGGGTGTGGACCTGTTCCTCCACCCTCTGTCAGGCCGATGTCAATCAGTTCAGCTCAGGACCCTGTCCCCTTGAAGACGATAATAGAGCCTCCACGACCCATGAAGCCTTTATACTGGACCAGAATACAGATGCATGCTAAAAAGTAATTATTTGCCTCATTGAGTGCAAATGATGTGTGTATTTTGCTTCACATATACAGTAGATGAGCAGTATATGCATGTGTATCTTTGCAGTAGACACTGAGAACCTTGGGACTAATTGTGAGAAAAATCCTATCTAGATATTAAAATTTTATTATAATAAAGAAAAATTATTTATCTCAAGTACTCTAACATCATAGTACTATCAGTGTCTTACATTCCTATGTTGGTGTTAAGTGTTTCTTATTCTCTTTTGGCCACAGAGATCCTAACACACATCTGGTATGGGAGAAGGTGGAGGAACCACAAGTAGACTTTGAAGAGTTTGTTAAGCTTTTTTCCAAAAACGCAGTGAAAGAGAAAAAGAAACCCATCTCTGATACCATCTCCAAATCCAGAGCTAAACAGGTAATCTCCATTTCTGTTTTCATCCACCGATTTTTGTTTCCTTCTTCCCCAGTTTGATAAATTTATTTTTACAAGTGAAAACAGTAATTAGTATTTTAAGTTAAAGTATTTGGCGACATGGTTTGTGTAGCGGTTCGCAAGTCTGCATCACAGAAGGTCCTGGGTTCGAGTCCTGAGCTTGCCGTTTCTGTGTGGGGTTTGCATGTTTCCCCTGTGCTTGCGTGGGTTTTCCTCGGGTATTCCGGTCCCCCTAATGCAGCTAACTGGGTTATCAAAGGCCAGCCATGTCTCTCAGTGTCTGCTTTGACATCAGCAAATTGCCATCAACTGTCCAGAGTCAGATGAGATGGGCGCCAGCCTCCCCCATGACCCTAATTAGGATTAAGCGGTTCAGAAAATGACTGAGCGAACACCGGTTTTCTCCCACAGTCCAAAGGCATGCACATTAAGACTGTTCCAAATTACCTAACAATGTGTGAGTGTGAATGATTTTGTGTGTTGCCCTTGGTTATCAGGGTGTCGCCCCGTGTCAGCTGGGAAGGCCGCCGGCCTCCCCACAACCTTTAAAGATTGAGTGGTTCACCAAATGAGTGAGTATTTTATATACTATATTATTGTAACGAGTGGCTCAGTGGTTATCACGGACACTTCACTGCAAGACGGTTCTAGGTTCGGAACTGGCATCTGATTGGATCCTTTCTGTATAGGGATGTGTAGGGGGTTGTAGAGAAAAATTTTTAGATTCCTCCCTAATTTAATTTTACTATGTAAAGCTGCTTTGTGACAATGTCAATTGTAAAAAGCGCTATACAAATAAAACTGACTTGACTTGACTTGTATGAAGTTTGCATGTTTTACTTGTGCCTGTGTCGGTTTCTTCCAGGTTTTCCGGTTTCCTCCTATAGTCCAAAGACATGCACATTAGGCTACTGGCTACTCTAAATTTCTATAAGTGTGAATGTGAGTGTGAACGGTTGTGTTGGCATCAGTCCTGTGGTAGATTAGTGACATTTACAGAGTGTAACCCCGCCTCTCAACCGAAATCACCTGGGATTGGTTTGAGCTCCTCTTGATCCTGACAGATAAGATGGATGGATGGATGGATTGATTGATTGATTGGTTGCTTGATTGACTGATCGATTGATGTGTAATTTCTTTTGTTAGTTGCTAGTTACATGCTAGTTAACTTACCCTTTGAGCCTTAACTACAGTTATATATATTATTACCTGGGTTAATCATTGTCCATCACTACGTTAACTGATTTAATACAGACAGGTATGTTGTCAGTAAAGGAAATCAAAATAAAACGAATATCCATGGCAGCAAAGTGGGATGCATTTTCTAAGTACAGCAAGGAATATTTAAGATGGAATTATGTAAAACAAGCTTAAAGTGTAAAATGTGTTTGGATCATATTTATAATAAGACACGTCCAACTTTCTTAAAAAAGACATGCAAAAAATAAGAAAATCTGGTTAATGGTTCAGTTTAATTCAGTTTTAATTGTATAGCGCTTATTATAATTAGCATTGTCGCAATGATATAAACAAAATAGTTTGTATTATTTTTGTACCAGCAGTGAAAAATCATCTTCACTGTTTCTGAGTGGATATTTAGGTCCATTTGGATCATCATTAGCAGGAGTGAGGGGCTTCTAAGATCAGAACTCCAACCAGTAGTAGCACATCAGGACAGATCACAGGATTCAGAGAGCAGAAGGATCAGGATCACTGGTATTTCAGAAGTAGCATGTGCACCTCGACAAAACACAGAGACAGACAGAGAGAGAGAGAGAGAGAGAGAGAGATTGTTAAAAAAAAGAGTTTATTAGTGCTGAGTGCAAGCAGAATCTCCAGCATGACCGACTATGACATCATAAATAAAAAGAGAGAACCAGATAGAAGACAGACATGATGTCACCCTGTAACATAAGGCAATCACCACTCCATTGTTGACAGACCTGAATGGTGAAGGTTGACTGTTTTAAGTTGTAGCAAAAAAAATTGCAACAAAACCGAATTAAACAATCCGATAAGCATTACCCAGTTTTGGAACTGCAAATGAGTACTGGACCCTGAGGGATGCCATAATACATTTAAGTAATTCTCATGGCGAGTGGATCACCTCTGCATTCAGTGCAACACTGCCACTATGCACTTTAAGGGAATGATTCAATTTGCAGTTTGGTGTACACAGATTATTCTAAGTATGTACAGAAGGACAATTTAGACACTTTTCAACGCCAACCCAACTTATTGTAGATGTGTGAAACCTGCAGCTGTTTTTGATCAGTTCTGGTAAAGGGATAGCAGTGAAGTGAAATGGTTTCTGACAAGACGACCTTTTTCTGGTTGATTCTGTAAAGTTATAGTCTGTCTGCAACTGACAGACTTTTTCCACTGAGACGGAGTGTGCTCTGTTATAAAGAGAGATATGTTAACCACCCTGTAGTCTTACATATGTATTTAATGCACTGGCCCGTATTCATCAAATCTGATCTGTTGAAAATGGCACCCTGTCTGACTTTGTTGCTTATGAATTTAAGTACAACCTGAAAATCCATCCATCTTACATTATCTGTTCCATTTATCCTTTAGGGTCATGGGGGGAAAGCTTGAGCCAATCCCAGCTGACTTTGGGCAAGAGGTGGGACACATCCTGAAAAGGTTGCTGGTTTGCTAGTATTGCAGGACTAACACAGACACAAACAACCGTTCACACCTGTGGGAAGTTCAGAGTAGCCAGATGGCCTAATGTGCATGTCCTTGGACTGTGTCATGCAAACTCCATACAGAAAGGGTCTTGGTGGAGATTCGAACCCTGGAATTTCCTGCTGTGAGGCAAAAGTGTTAACCACTAAGAGCCACCGTAGATTTTTAGTTGGGATAATAAACTATTGAGGGACACCTACATTCATCTCACCTGGTTTACTTAAGGGCTCAGCGCTTCAAGTGCATCAAGGCCTAGTCATTGTAATTGTCCTTGATTGGAGAAAATTGCTGGTCTATAAACATGCCCTTAGCTCAGATTTCTTCATATATACTGTATATATATATATATATATATATACACATAAGAAAAGCTCTGCAATCAGACCAGATCTATATTTTGGAGTTGTGTTTATTTGGTACCGAATGTCTTCACGGTTCAGGTCCTTCACATTAAAAACCAAGTACACATATACACAATCTATTTGTTTGTATATCCGCTAAGAAATCACAAGATATAATGCAGGATTTAGATTAAACTTTTTACCCCTCACCAGTTATGGCTGGAAGGGTATTGTCGTTTGGCTTGGCGGCCGGGCTAGCAGGTGGCGTGACAAATTTTTCCCGGCTATTGCTCGGCTCAAGCACATGCTAGCTTTCTGAAATTTTGCGTAGGCACTCCCTATGACCTAAACCTGTCCTTGGGGTAGCTAATTTGCATATGTGACTTGACCTTGGCACAGTGACCTTGAACATATAAAGTTTGTCCCGGCCATTGCTCGGCTCATATGAATGATAACTTTCTGGAATTTTGCGCAGGCACTCCCTATGACCTAAACCTGCGTGTGGGGTAGCTAGTTTGCATATACGACCTTTGACCTTGGCACAGTGACCTTGAACATATAAAGTTTGTCCTGCGCTTCAGGCGTCCTGGCTGAGGGGCTACGACGTTCTATAGAATGGCTATTTTTTTAATATAGTGTTTTCTCAGAAAGGTACTCATGGTAAAAATAAAACACTTGGTGCTGCTGTTATAGGAAAACAGTGTGATGTTTCCTGACACTGAGAAGAGTTATTACCAGGCTAAAGTTCTATAACAATGCACCCTGCAGGTTCTTATTCATTCCTTCCTCGATGTTCCATCTTAGAGACCATTCAGTAACATCCACCTCATCTTTGGTACATCAGATTCCATTCCTGTGTAGTACGTCCTAAATTATCATACTGTATCATTCTTACGCCACCTCTAACAACCAGGATATAAAACAGGAACACTGTCTTCTTGTAAGATGAATTTTTTTTATCACTCTCTCATTCACTTATTTGACAAACCACTTAATCCTATTAGGGGTGCAGGGAGGCTGGAGCCTATCCCAGCCGACACTGAGTAACGACAGGGTACACCCTGAACAGCATTCGGAACTCCTCGTCCATATCCAGTAGAACATAGACTCAAAAAAACATTATGTATGCCATATTTGGGAACTTTTTTTTGATCATGTGACTACATGGTCAAAATGGTATCGCTGACACAAGAATACACATTTTGATTGTGCGATGAAAGTAAAAAATTGAGATACATACACCATATTTTAATAGCAATTAATTTTTATTAATGTATTTGTGATGCAATATTAAGTTATATAATTAATTATAAACATATTTCAGAGGGATCTACTTTTGCTCTCTTTCATTTGATGCATTGTGATGTCTGTAGTGCGGTAACCGCACCACACTACAGCATAGGTTGTTTTCTACATACGCCAAAATGGCAGCCATGATGTCTGAGTCTTATTTCTCGTCACGGAAATAGGTGGAAATAGGTGAGATGATCCGGATGCCTTAACAGCTCACAGGGCCAAAACATACACAACTCACACTCACATTCATGCCTAGGGGCAATTTGAAACAGCCAATTAGACTGATGTGCATGCCTTATACATTGGAAGGAAACTGCAGTACCCGGAGGAAACCCTGTGAGGCAGACGTGCTAACCACTACGCCACCGTGCCCCCATGATGTTATTATTATCATTCGTGGTGAAGAGGGAGCTGAGCTAAAAGGCAAAGCTCTCAATTTACCAGTCGATTTCCATTCCTACCCTCACCTACGGTCACGAGCTTTGGTTAGTGTCCAAAAGAACAGTATTGCGAATACAAGCGGCTGAAATGAGCTTGCTTCATAGGTTGGCAGGGCTCTCCATCAGAGATAAGGTGAGAAGCTCGGCCATCCGGGAGGAGCTCGGAGTAGAACCGCTGCTCCTCCGCACTGAGAGGAGCCAGTTGAGGTGGCTCGGGCATCTGATTAGAATGCCTCCTGAACACCTCTCTGGTGTGGTGTTTCGGGCATGTCACTCGGCTGGTCTTGGACCGCCTCGGTGTCTCCCTGGAAGAGCCAGAGTAAATGCCTGGGGAGAGGGACGTCTGGACCTCACTGCTTAGGCTGCTGCCCCTGCTACCTGACCCCAGAACAAGCGGAAGAAGATGATGAAGATTATAATTATTTATTCATTCATTTATCTTCTAAGACACTTAACCCTAATTAGGGGCACGGGAAGGCTGGTGCCCACCTCATGGGGGCCATGGATACAGTCCTGTGTTGCTCCATGTTATAAAAAGCTGGGTGTCCTAATAAAAATAATGGACACCCAGCAGCCAATGAACACGAGCCTTTTTTCAATGATATATGCTCGTAGTAATTAGTGAGAGTTTACAACAACAGTTACCCTCGAGGTATGTAAGTGCAGTAAATCCTTCAGCAGCTTCTCATTGAAACGGTCTTTACCGCAGCGTTTTCCAGAGGGGACGTGTCTTTTATTCAGTATTTGGAAAGGGTCCATCCATTCACCACAGATAGGAAGGAATAGCACAAGTCAGCAGCACGATATACAGAACGCTAACTTCCGAACCTCCCGCTGCTCTGCGATTAACGATGCGGTTGTTCCTTCGTTAAGGGGAAAAGAAGGACTCCTGATGACTCAGCATGCCACGGGTGTGTTCCCTCACGTCCGTACTCACAGCCCGAGGCAGAAAGAATCTCTCTTTAAGTTTTTTTTTTTTTCTTTGCTGATGTGTTTTGACAAGAGTCTTAACACATTATGTGGTGGAAAGTGTTCTAAATGAACCGGAAAAGAATGCTAATGTTATTAGGGAGTGACCGGGGTATAAATAAGAAAACGGGAACATGGGTCGGAGGAATGTGAGTTATTGTGAACGTACATCGATTGTTGGTAAGAGCTCGCGGTCTGAAGCACTTTGTGGGTGTTTTGACTCCACTGTATTTTATTCCTCCTCATTCTCTTTCTCTCATTCGCTTGTTCTCTCTCTCTCTCTCTCTCTCTCTCTCTCGCTGTGTGGGTCTGGGTCAAGTTAAAGATCCACAGAACCCAAACCACAGGCTTACCCAGAGACTCCAGCCAGCCTGGTGTGGTTTTGTGGTTACGCCACACTGTGGCTGGATGTCTGCGAGTGTGTACTGAAGCAGCCTACTGTTGAAATTCATCTATTCTCTGTTAGTTATTCGAGCCCTGGAATCACATTTACTCAGTGTGGTCGGAGGGCTTGGATGTGGTGTAAGAAGTCATGGGTTTGATCCCAGCTGATGTTACTGCTCCAGTGTCATTATGGTCCAGGTTGCCAGAACGCTCCAGGCGCTGTCACTGGGGTTGCGTGATATATATGCACATGTATTTAAAATGAAATGAGACATGATGAGTAACGTTTATGTTCTGCTACTTTAGTCCGATATTAAAAAGCAATCTGGGTTTGGGATGAATATATAAATATATATATAAATAAATACCCATCCATCCACCCATTCATTCATCTGTTCACCCATCCATCCATCCATCCATCCATCCATTCATCCATTAACCCATCCATTTACCCATTCATTCATTCACCCATCCATCCACCCACCCATTCATCTGCCAATTGATCCATTCATCCATCCATTCATCCATTCACCCATCCATTCATCCATTCATCCATTAACCCATCCATTCACCCATCCATTCATCCATTCACCCATCCATCCATCCATCCATCCATTAATCCATTCATCCATTAACCCATCCATTCACCCATCCATTCATTCACCCATCCGTCCACCCACCCATTCATCTGCCAATTGATCCACTCATCCATCCATTCATCCATTCACCCATCCATTCATCCATTAATCCATTCATCCATTAACCCATCCATTCACCCATCCATTTACCCATCCATTCATTCACCCATCCGTCCACCCACCCATTCATCTGCCAATTGATCCATTCATCCATCCATTCATCCATTCACCCATCCTTCCATCCATTAATCCATTCATCCATTAACCCATCCATTCACCCATCCATTTATCCATTCACCCATCCATCCATCCATTAATCCATTCATCCATTAACCCATCCATTCACCCATCCATTCACCCATCCATTTATTCACCCATCCATCCACCCACCCATTCATCTGCCAATTGATCCATTCACCCATCCATTCATCCATTCACCCATCCATTCATTATTCCATTCATCCATTAACCCATCCATTCACCCATCCATTTATCCATTCACCCATCCATCCATTCATTAATCCATTTATCCATTAACCCATCCATTTACCCATCCATTCATTCACCCATCTGTCCACCCACCCATTCATCTGCCAATTGATCCATTCACCCATCCATTCATCCATTCACCCATCCATCCATCCATTAATCCGTTCATCCATTAACCCATCCATTCACCCATCCATTTATCCATTCACCCATCCATCTATCCATTAATCCATTCATCCATTAACCCACCCATTCACCCATCCATTTATCCATTCACCCATCCATCCATCCATTAATCCATTCATCCATTCATCCATTCACCCATCCATTTACCCATCCATTTATTCACCCATCCATCCACCCACCCATTCATCTGCCAATTGATCCATTCACCCATCCATTCATTCAACAACAAATACTTTTTAGAACCTTAGAGATGTATTTCATGAGTTTAGAAACATTGACGTGTTTTAGGTAAATGCCACGTATCTGCTTGTCCATTCATCCATCTGTATTTTTCTGTATTAATCATTTTTTTATTAGAAACTCAGGAATATTTTCAGGTACTTATTTCCTTTGTAAGAAGCACAGAACGGTGTGATGGAATGAGAGCTGTGTAAGGGTTCTTTACGTTATAGGCTTTTCCCCTTTATGGTTATAGTTTAGTTGAGTGTTTAAGATTATGACCAGAATCTATTTAGAGGTGATAGAAGTATTCAAAAAGTCTGTACAACCCCCGAAGGTTCGTTCTTTATTCGGTTTTATTTGTATAGAGCTCACGTCAATAAACTTCATCTCAAAGCAGCTTTATAGAGCTTTATAAACCTGATCAGCAAACCTGAGGCGGCGATGACAGGAAGAAGCACCCTGACTCCTTTATCTAGCTTTAAATAAACACTACTTTACCTATTGGCTTCTTATCTGTGTGCCACACAGTCTGAGACCCCAGAACAACACACACATCCCCCACCATACACACAAACATATATACTGTGTAGTGTATAGTACCAGTGAAAGTTTGGACACACCTCCTCATTTTCTCATCATGTTTCATGAGGAATTTCTTTTTGTCTTTGTACAAATACACGACTTTAAATCTTCATTAGTTCCACGGTTTATTTTGTATCCTGCATTAAAATAACTTGGCGTATTGGATTCTCTAAAAGACGTGTTCGAGCAGTGGTGAGAGAAATCGATTCTGATGGTATCTGCTCTGGCCTCTTTTACCCAGAACCCACAGAGTCCTGGCTTCTCCCATCCACACACACATGCGCACGCACACCGAAAGATCAGGCCAACTGTTTCTCATATTAGTGCCGTCGCGGCTCCTCCGGGCCTTTGTGTTGAATTTGTACGCAGGCAGAAGAGAATAATGTTGGATGGAAAGCCTGGATTGCTGTTGCGTTTAGACCCCGACCCGTGTGATGTGGTGATCTTTGTCCAAGAAATTCTTCTCCATACCCGTTTTCTATTCCGTCCACACCGAATTCAACCTCACAACAAAAACCTCCTCTAGACACAATAGCTCTAATAATAAAACCTGATGTGTTTGTCCATTAAAGAGCTTTAACACCGTGTCCGTGACCTGGTCTCGAATGGCCTTCTTCAAATAAACTACATGTTTATATCTGACTTCGGTCAGCGTTCCAAACCCTCCTGGATCCCCGGCGTGAATCATAGAGCGTGTAAGCTCACTGCAGATCCCAGATCAGGATAAACAGGGCAGTTGTGTCACTCGGGTAATTACGTTTGGCTGGACCGTATGGACTTTATATTTCTACATCCATATCAGGGCAAAGCTGAGAAGAAAAGCTCGGCGGCTCAGTGCGATAACCTTATAAGGTCACGTGCGGCGGTTTTTGGAATGGAATATTAAATAAGACTCTTTAGATGATGATGATGTCTCTGGTAATAATAAATCCCTAAAAAATTTTGATCCCTCTGTCTTTTTCGCTTTCTGTCTCTCTCTCTCCCTCTCTCCTTCTCTTTGTTTCTGTCTCTCTTTTCTGTCTTTCTCCCTTTCTCGCTGTCTCTACCCCTCTGTCTCCTTTCTGTCTCTTTGATTCTTTCTCACTCTCTTTCTTTTTCTTTCTATCTGGCTTTATTTATTTGACTTTTTCACTGTCTCTCGGAATTTCTCTGTCTCTCTGTCTCCCTAAAAATCTTTCATTCTGTCTCTCTATCATTGTGTCTCTTTGTCTCCCTTTCTCTCCATCTGTCTTCCTGTACTTCTCTCTGTCTCTCTCTGTCTCTCTCTCTCAATTTCTTTTTTCTCTCTGTCTTTCCCCGTGTCTCTGTATTTTATGTCTGTCTCTCTGTCTCTACCCTTTTAAATAAAAATTCTACTTAAAATAATAATAATATTAAAGAATTAGATAAAACTGTGATAATAACAATCTCTCTCTCTGTGTGTTCCTTTCTCTCTCTCTCTCTCTCTCTCTCTCTCTGTGTTCCTCTGTCTCTCTCTCTTTATCTTTCTCTCTTTGTCTCTCTCTCTCTCTCTCTCTCTCTCTCTCTCTCTCTCTCTCAGGTGGTGAAGGTTCTGAGTAATAAGCGTTCCCAGGCTGTAGGAATCCTGATGTCCAGTTTGCATTTGGACATGAAGGACATTCAGCATGGTGAGAGTGGAAACATAATAATGAGAAATTATTATACTGTGTGTGTGTGTGTGTGTGTGTGTGTGTGAGTGTGTAAGGGAGAGAGAGAGAGGGGTATATTCAGAATTTTGTTTACATATCCGAGAACAACCATCACACTGTTTTGTAAAGCTTGACGTGCTCAGAGCTCCTCTGGCAGCCTTTAAACAGAATTAAATGCAGTTGAATTTTCCCGGATGATTTTTGGTATAATTATGATGAAGTGTGATCATTATGAATCATGAAAAACAACCAATAAATATTCAACTGAATTTTTAAAAAATCAGTTAAGTGGTCATATGTGGAGACCCAGCAGAGACATGCGGCTCTGTGCACAGTATGGAGTCTTCGAGGGAGACGTGGAGCAGCTCGTCATTCAAAACCTTTCTATTATTCGTACAGAAATATGGAAGAATTATGATTTTATTTTTTAATGAAACCAATGGAAGGAATTATTATTGATTCATATCATTTTAATAAACTTCATATTTGTTGTTCAAGCAGGGTTGCCAGGTTGTGCAGGCAAAATCCACATGTTATGCATATAATATCCCCACATTCCATGGATCAGAAACACACACCGATATTAATGTGTTCCCTCTGAAAAGATTTAAATCTGTCTGCATTTTTATTCCTTAACAGTTTGGGGTAAATGGACAAATATGCAGTTATGCGGCATCTAACGTATTCCCGCTAATTTCTTACCGCATCTTTGATCATGCGCACACCACGACCAGTGCATTCTTACTACATTCTGAATACGACCAATCAGATTGCACAAATGTGCTTACTGCGTTCCCACTGCATTCACCCGCTCCTTATCAAATCTGTACCATATACTACGCTTTTTTCTTTGTCCTGCAACTTTTCTCGGTTTTCAGGTGGGACTTTCTTGCTACAATCTGGCATCCCTCTGCATGAGGGTTTCTTTGGAGGATCACATTTTAAGTTGAGTACACACCTAGTCTGAACCTGGCAAGCCAAGACGTAATCCAGGCTAGCTTTATAAATACTGCGCCTTCTGTTTGTTTCTGTATTTAAATCTATTTAAAAGGCATCATCTGTCCAAGTATGTCCCTAATATTTTCTCACTAGAGTCCATCATCAGCATGTCTATTCACAATAGCAATAGCTTAGTCATGCATTTCCTTTTTTTTTTTGTAATGCTCTTGCTTCACCCTGTTCGATTGCTGTTCCATCTCTTCTCCTCGTCCCACATTTGTGTACAGCAGTCCTCTCGCTCATCAGCCAGACCACACATTAATGTTTGAGAAGCGCCAAACAGGATGAAGGATTATACACGAGCGAGCCAGCCTGAGTTTGGAACTGCTCATTATTCTACTGATACATCTAACTGTAATTATCTATAATCATTCTGAGCCTCATCAATAAAAAAAAATGCTCTGTGGCAATTAAATCACGTGGATTTGTTGTTATGATTGAAGTAAGGGGAGGTGTTCTTCTCGAGTACAAAGAAGTGCGGTGTTGTGGTTTTATGTGCCATTGCCACATAAAGTGTGATGTGTTATTAAAAACGCCAAGCCGCAAAGTGCTTAACGAACGCTTTATGGGCCTTTTCACTGCTACAAATAGCAGCAAGTGAAGACCCATATCCTGTTATGTGCCGCGTTAACAACGTGCTCTCACGATTTCGAAATTCCAGATTGTACAGAAAGTTCAGGTTAGGTAGTGGGGGCCGGGTTATCACACGGGCTATTCCTAAAAGATCCAAATCTTTCAATATCAGTAAAGGAGGCGTGGTCTGTGTGTCTTTCATTATTAGTAAAGCAGGCGTGGTCTTTGTGTCTTTCATTATTAGTAAAGGAGGCGTGGTCTTTGTGTCTTTCATTATTAGTAAAGGAGGCGTGGTCTTTGTGTCTTTCATTAT
>JAQMYF010000023.1:50502899-50513282 GCA_030014195.1 Neosilurus mollespiculum
ATTTTGGATAAACAGATCCATGCATAACACACACACACACACACACACACACACACACACACACACACACACACACACACACACACACACACATATCACATTCAGCCACACAGACACCAGGCAGAGGTTGTGGTACATCACCTTTATAAAATAAAGATAATAGAGTTTATTGCTGAGTGAATCTATTAATTTATTTTATTCAGTTTTCTCTAAAAACTCCTAAAACGTTTGACCGGTAGTGTATATCAAGTAAGGGGGTACAATGGTTTAGTGGATAGCACATCTACTTCACAGCAAGAAGGTCCTGGGTTCACTTCCCAGGCTCAGGCACTGTGCTTGTGTGGGTTTCCTCCAGGTATTCTGGTTTCCTCCTACAGTCCAAAGACATGCACATTAAAGTAACTGGCTTTTCCAAATTGTCCCCAGGTGTGAGTGTGAGTATGAGTCATCGTGTGTGTTGTTCACTCAATGTTGGCTGAGGTAGGCTCCAGCCTCCCCGCGACCCTGGTAGGATTAATACAGTTACCTATGACAACACAAACAGGACAGACACTTCACCAGACTGCACCACTGACGCTCTGAACTATAATATTAATGCAACTTTTCCACAGTCTGTACTACTTTTCTGTGGCTCTGTGCCTCTTAAACCCCTGGGATTACCGTGCTTTTTATTTGCTATGAGCCACCAGCTGTCCGATCAATGCTCCA
Organism: Neosilurus mollespiculum; assembly: GCA_030014195.1. Classification (NCBI taxonomy): domain Eukaryota; kingdom Metazoa; phylum Chordata; class Actinopteri; order Siluriformes; family Plotosidae; genus Neosilurus; species Neosilurus mollespiculum. Next base: position 50,503,608 of record JAQMYF010000023.1, read on the forward strand.
CGACACATGGCACTTTCCCAGCCTCTGTCATTAAAGTAAACAAAAATCTAAAATTATCCAGTCCCATACAGGCTCGGGCACTGATCAATAACATACCACAACAATAGCCCTCAAACACACCCATTCGCACGAACACATTGTCTTTAAAGAAAGAGTTCGGTTAAAGACAATAACATTAATGCAAATATCCCTTTTTAACCGAGTGTCATGCCTGAAATTAGTACAAAAGGAGAGGACGGATGAAAAATGCACATACAATAAAATAGAAAAAATGAAAACAATAAAACAATTCCTTCTGTGGTCAGGCAGAATGAGCGTACATGAAATTTTAATTTAGCATTAAATAAAAAGTTACAAAACAAGCAAAAACTAAAGCATCATGCACCAAGTTATATAATATGGAATATTTTTTATTTTAGGTCAAACAACCCCCCCCCCACACACACACACACACACTCTCTCTCTATCTCTCAAAAACAAACAAACAAATAAATCCGAACAGTCTTCACACACAAGTGCATGAAAGTGTTACCTAAATTAACAAGCAGTGTTTTCTAACACTCGGGCAGTACGGTGGCGTAGCTAGCACATCGGCTTCACAGCAAAAAGGTCCTGGGTTCAAGTCCCGTGCTCGGAGAGGGTGTATCCCACAGTCTAAAGACATGCACGTTAGGCTAATTGGATGTTGTTTAAATTGCCCCAGATATGAGTGTGAATGGTTTTACATGAGTGTGTGTGTGTATTTGTGTATGTGTGTGTGAGCCCTTTGATAGACTGGCAAACTGTTCAGGGTGTACACTGAGATGGGCTTCAGCTTCCCGGTGACCCCAGTAGGATTAAACTCAAAGGAATGGGTTCTGTCCGTCCGTCTGTCCATCACACTTTTAATTTACTTGCCGCGCGCTGAACCTGGGGCTTTCAAACTTGGTATGCTGGCTCACTGTTATAGGCTCAAGGATGAGTGTGAGTGACCTTGAGCTACTTTCGAAGGTCACAGCGGCAAAACTGCTTTCAAACTTGCTATGCTTGTTCTCTATCGCAAATTATGAAATGGTCCTTTCGGTGGGAGCGTCTGGACCCCTGTGGTCTATTTTTTTTTTTTTCACTAGAGTGTATGTCCTGTCTTTGTGCACTTGATGGCTATAATAATGGCAGTGTACTTTCTCACCATCCACTTTACTCGTTAATGCATTGATCCAAAGTTAGCCAATCAGAAACAAGTCAAGATTTTCACATAGTGTTCATCTGAATGGTGATCATGAATGGCTGTGGTATGATCGGGGAGGTTCATTCATTCATCCATTCATTTTCTGAACCGCTTAATCCTAATTAGGGTCGCGGGGAGGCTGGCGCCCATCTCAGCCGACTCTGGGAGAGGGCAGAGTACACCCTGGACAGCTCGCCAGGCCATCGCAGGAAAGCTGGAAAGCATCTCAGAATGCACAAGAAAATAACTACAACTACAAAAGACTGCATCAGGTTCCACATCGAGGGCTATGATGGGTACAGAGGGAGTGAAACCGGACTGTTAAAGAAAGCGTCCATGTTGGATGGGCTTATAAACAGGATAGCCTCAGATCCATGTTAGTGTCTGGCTAGAATGAAACACAGTGCAGGCTCCTGAGGGGCCTAATGAAAACTGTCCCACTATCACCCCAGAGTTCAGGAGGGTCTCAGGGATGGAGGGATAAAGTGCACCCTCCATAGGCTTTCTTTCCTATCACTTAAAAGCAACATTAGTGGTTCATGGGCAGCCGAGAACTCATGAATATGAGGGGACGGAGAGTGCTTTCCGTCGTGGAAGTGTAGTACGCCACACCTGACTATATTTAAAAGAAGTCCACTGACCTCACCTTCTTTGGAGAAGCCATGTGCTTGTCTGCACCATCCCTGGTTGGCTAGCAGTGACTAATACAGTGAGGTCCTTTGTTTTTGTAGCCTGCCACCTGAAGGTTCAATGTTTTGCACTTGATGAGATACTTTTCTGCTCACCACGGTTGGAAATTATTATTATGAAAGTTACTGCTGTATATCTTTCAACGATACACATACACTAGAATTTTGTGTGCTCTGATCAGTATATCTTGCCAGCAACATCCAACTGAGCAGGAGCTTTATGTAAAAAATCCCTGATAGCTAACAATCTTATGGTTAAATTAAGAAGATTTAGACGTACTGGACACTGTAACCAGTGAACTCCAGCCAGACCAGAGCTTTATTAAGGAGCCGGCTCAGGACATAGGAATGCACACTGATGATCTGAAAAGTGCCGTGGAAGATCATAACGACCGGAGATGAAAAGCGGATTTGGTTCGGCCAACTCACCTGAAGTGAAGACCCTTCTTGAACCAATCTAGACATTGTCCTCATTCAGAACGGCATTTCCAGGCAGCACTATGGTGTAGTGGTTAGCATGTGCGCCTCACAGCAAAGAGGTCCTGAGTTCGAGTCCCAGGCTCAGAGAGGGTGATTCTGCATGGAGTTCTCCCAGTGCTTGCATGGGTTTCTTCCAGGTGCTCCAGGAAGCACATCAGGCTAAAAGGGTGTTCCAGATTGCCCCTAGATGTGAGTGTGAGTGTGAATGGCTGCATGTGTCGTCCTGCGATGGTCTGGCAAGCTGTTCGGGGTGTACCCTGCCTTCGCTCTGTGTTGGCTGATATAGGCTCTGGCCTCCCTGCAACCCTAATAGCATTAATCGGTTCAGGGAATGAATGAGTGAGGAACACTTCATTAGGGTGTTACAGAGTTTAGAGCAAAGCATAGTGCAGCAAACTAGGACGGGATTTTGCGAAAATCTCTTTCACTTGAGATTTAATTATTTTATTTGCAAGCAGAGGGTCCGGGTAAGAATTTGCAAGGCATACAATTTATGCTAACAGGAGTGCATTTAACTTTCAGCTCTTGGATTTAGGTACACAAATCTTCCGATGAGTTACAAATACTGAGTCTTTGGTCCTGCTGAATTTCTCCGTGGTCTCACATGAATCATTTAATCCTGTCAGGGAAGCCCAGCTGGCAAAGTGACTAAACTTTCAACCCTACAGAGTTCTTTCGTATTTTCCTGCTAAACCAATCAAGCCGCGGGGGTTGCTTTGCGTAAGCAGACGTTAGCCTCACCAGCTATGTGCTTTATTTCTCAATCTACCCACAATTCATGCTGCTGAAAGCTCCTGGATTCCCCGTGAGACTTTATGGCTTTGCTCATATTGCGGTTCATTCAGCCAGTGAATTATCGCCTTGGGGGGTTCGCGGAGTAAGCATAGCTAAATGCTAAAGCAGATGTTTTCAGTTTTGACAGTCACTAAGTGGTTTATTTAACCCTTTTGTTTTGTTTCAAACTTTTCTTTTTCACAAAAAATACAATATAATGTAAGCAGTGATATCTTTGGGACATGATCATATAAGCACATTGGACCAATACTGATACTATGATATTATTATTACTAATATTACTCAAATCGCGTAACATGCTTACCGCATTTTCACTGCCGGTCCTCATTAATACTGTGCCGCACAATGCACTTTTTCATTCATTCTGCAAGTGTCCACATCTACTTTCAACAAGTCCGAACCATGCTTGTACTACACCAGTAAAGGTTTTAGTTATGTTGGTACTGCATCAAATGCCGTTATTACTTTAATACATCATTACTGCGTTTTAATTTGACTGTGTCCGCCACTAAATGTTTTGTCTAAAGTTTGAACACTTTTCCGGTGTCCATGGAAACCATAGGTAAAGTCTGTTGGGCTTTTTACACCAAGCCTACTGGTTCATCAGGTTATCTCTGGTTTCTGTAGCGTGCACTGACTAGGAGTTCAACTCATCCTGGATGGGACGCTCGTCCATTGCAGGTTACCCTCCCAGTATTTTATTAACTTGTACCCATTTATACCACACTTGTGGTAAAGACCTTGCTCAGGGGTCTTAGCATGGTGGGGGCCTAACAGGGATACGAACCTACGACCTCTCGATCGTGAGCCCTACACCCTAACCACCACACCACCGGCCCCATGGAGAACATACTGCATTGTTATCAGTTTCTACTGTGTTCCTATTAGTGGTAGGAATGTGGCTGAGGGTGAGGGGGGTTTCGTGCTGTTATTAAAGGAGAATTTCTATAAACGGATGAATAATCCTGTATTTGTTTTCCTTTAATGTATTTTAAAATAGCTGATAGATGTTGTATTTATATCATAGATTAGCTACTGTATGTAAACAAATATGTATTAAAATTATAATGATAATTAATGATTTTTTATATTAAAGTTTTATTTACTGGTGCACTTTATGAAACTTGGATGATAGAAACAGAGATTTATGAGTGAAATAGCTGCTAAAGAGATTAGCATGTGATACGCTACGTCCAGTTTCTCCATGAGTGTTGATGGAAGTCATATCTAAGTTCCTGCTGTACGCATCACTCAGCAACATGGCCAGGATAAAGAGGGAAAGATTTCTTAGCACTGGCTAACTTGATGATCATACAGCACAGCAGCGCCAGCGATAACAAACAAAAACAACCCTTGACCTTTTGTGCTATTATGTCTCTGTTCCTGCAGCTTGTTCATCTGAGATCAAGAGAGTGTGTGATATGTCTTCACAAGAACATCTACAACCCTTTAAAGACACAATGGAGAAGTTCCTTTCTCAGGGTAGGAGACTGATGGGAAACACACACATACACACACACGTTGCGACATCCACCACCCCTTTAATGCATGCTTGTTACTTATCTTGATAGTAAACCAACCAGATCATGTGATTTCCATAGTCGGCTGAGATGGTCGCTAGCCTCCCCACGACCTTAAGCGGCCTAGAAAATTATTACATTTCACTCATTCCCCCTGAACAATTTGCCAGATCATCGCAGGGCCAACACACATTGAACCACTCACACTCATACCTAGGGGCATTTGAAACAAGCCTGCATGTCTTCGAACTGTCGAAGAAAACCAGAGCACCCTGAGAAAACACACACAGGCATCGGGAACATGCAAAGTCCACACAGACACATCCTCGCCAAACCTGGGACTCGAATCCAGGGCCGGATGTGCAAACCACTGCACCTCCTCCCTGAAATGGTCTGGAGTTTGCTCAAGAGCTTTGAGAAGAGGTAAGGGACGTTTAGTTGTTGGACAGAAAGGAGAAGTTTATTCCACACGATGGGTGTCAGGATTGAGAAGAGACTTGATGTATGACTTCTTTGTTTTATTCACATGCTTATGGCTGGAAAGGAGTGTGATTCAGACTTTAGTTTGATGAGGAACGGCAGGTACGTGGTTGCCGGCCTGGTTCTGGCCTCGTCAGCAAACATCGGTGTCGTAATTCGTATTACAGGAAGCAAGTGGGTGGGCGTGTCACCATGGGGTGATGTTGGAGAACTTGGGGCACTAAAAAGGAATCCACGTAACCAGTTGCGCTAGTCTAGTCTTGCAAGCAAACTGAACAAACACCAGGGTGGCTTGAGTAGAGGAAAGGACTGTATAAAGGAGAAACCTTCATGACCAAGTCTGGGTGCCAACATGAGTGGAGGAAGATAGCTGGTTATCCTGAACCACATTAAGAGATCATACAGTGTTGGGATTTGGGAGCCGTTCAGGGAGATCACAAGATCTTGATGTCGGGTTGCATCTCCGCTGAGATGAGTCTGGAACTCAGCTTCAGGTTACGAAGGTGCCACTCACTGTGAGATGTCCGAAGAAGAAAAGAAAAAGTGAGTTGTGTATCATCAGCATATCAATAATCATACTGATACTAGGCAACACTAGACATTTCCAACCCTTCGTGTCACAGGAATGCCACACAAAACGCCCTGCCCAGCCCAGCTCTTTGCTTCATTGCCATAGTCGTTCTGAAGCATTTCAAGGGTCTCCACAGCGGATTGGAAAAGAATTTATGAAATGGTCCTCTGGCGGGAGCATCTGGACCCCTGTGGTCTATTTTTTTTTTTTTTATTGTTCTGTTGGCTTTAAATTCTTCTTATTAGATTGAAGAGCTTTGTCTTAGTGAGCTAAACTGTTAGTTTCCTCCATTATGTAGTTCGTTAGCTGACATATCCTTGTTCACAGTTATAATCAGCTCTTATGAGATCCATTAACATCATTAAGCTGTCTGCAGGCAACTCCATGCGTTTCTTCCTGCGGTCTTTATCTGTCATCCCCCAGACCTCCCAAGACAGTGCTGTCTGTAGCCCCGTCTTCCTCGGCCCTCTCGATAACATCATCATTCCTGCTATCTCACCATTCCTTTGATCCCTTCTGTCATCCACGCTTTCACCGTGTTGATAGGAAGACCAGTTTGCGCTTGTTTTATCCCTTATTTTCCCTCCTGTATTTCCTTTCCGGAAAGATTGCCCCACATTGTTGTGCCAATCAAGGAAATTATAGGCTCATGAGCTGCAGGCTGTTTGCACAACAGATTAGAGTCTGAGTTCTAGTTAATTTAAGTGGCTGTGATACGGCGGGATCTGAAAAAAAAAATACATCATCATCATCACCACTCGATTCACCGCAATCCAAAAGACTAGTCACACGGTTGCAGTGACAGCATGGACAATATCGCAGGCTGATTTGAGGACATCAGACAAGGGTTTTTGTTTTTATTTTTTTATTTTTATATACTGTATTAATCCCACAAAGGTATTTATTGCCTCTGCATTTAACACATCCAAAGTGAGCACACACACACACACACACACACACACACACACAAACAGTGAGCACACACACTCGGAGCAGTGGGCTGCCACACATTGCGGCACCCGGAGAGCAGTTGGGGGTTCGGTGCGTTGCTCAAGGGCACTTCAGCCATAAGGGTGGAGGAAGGGAAGGTGCAGCTCACTCCCCCACCGCCACACATTTATCCTGCTGGTTCAGGAATTGGACCAGCGACCTTTCGGTCCCAAACCCTCCTCTCTGACCATCATCTTAAGCAATAAAAGCACACGCGTAAGCAGGTACAGTGCTAACTTTAGCTAAAACTAGTGGCTGTGCCACTTTAGCTCTCTTTAAGGGTTTAAGTATATACTACATGGAAACATAAAGAAAAGCAACCGGAAATGAGATTTTTATGGTTATATTTACATATTTTGAGTGCTTATGGTTCAAGCATTATCCACTCTGAATAATTTTTATTTATTTTTTTTTATCCCGAGATCGAGGACCAATCAGATTGCCCTATTCACGTGTAGTATATACAAATTACATGAAGATGTGGTCTCGTATTTCACTGTACTTATACCACAGCAATCTGGCAGCAATTATCGTATACTATAATGTTTTATTTATTGAAGAATTGCATTCTTTTTATATTTGAATAATTTATTGGTACTCGTTCATTCATTCATTTTCTGAAGCACTGGTGCCCATCTCAGCCGACTCTGGGCGGGGGCAGTACACCCTGGTTTACACCACGTTTATAGGTACTCTTCAAATATTAAAAAAATGCCATTCTTTAGTAAATAAAACACCATAATTGCTGCCAAATTTAGCTCATGGGTAGGTACATTAACGTCTCCCAGATGTGGTGGTTCGGGCATGTCCAACCACGAAGAGACTCCGGGGTCAAACCAGAACACTGGAGGGACTATGTCTTTGGGCTGGTCTGGGACCACCTACCCCCCCCCCCCCCTCCTTCCCAAGGAAGAGCTGGAGGAAGCGGCAGGGGAGAGGGATGTCTGGACCTCACTGCTTAGGCTGCTGCCACCGCGACCCGACCCCGGATCAAGCAAAAGAAGATGAATGAATGAAAGAGTTTATAGGTAAATGTGTGGAGCTGGAGGTGTAGTGCTTAAGGTGCTGGGCTCATGATCTAGAGGTCATGAATTCAGATCCCATCAGTTTGGCAAGGTCTCCACCACAAGTGCGCCTCTGTCCACCCAGCAGTATTTATGTATAAATGGGTACCAGTTAATATTGGGAAGGTAACCTGCGATGGATTAGCGGCCTATCCAGGAGCAGTCAAACTCCTAGTCGCTTCTCGGTACAGAAACGGAATAAGCTCCGGCTCTGATGAGTCAGTAGCCTCGGGTGTAAAAACCCCAGAAGATGTTAGCGACAGGTAAATGTAACGGTGTGTAGCTTTGCTGTGTAAATGTAATGCTGTTAGATTTAAGTATTTATTCTCGCTGTGGAATGAAAAGTCAATCGGTTAATGATGACCGAGCTGCAGTCTGCGTGTTTTTGAAGTCTGAAGGTGTGCGCTGGTTTATTTTCCTGTCCCTGTCATTACACATCATTACACTTCTCTTTCCTTACACTTCACATCTAACTCTATCTCTGTCCATCTGGCCGTAACGATAGCCACATGTGCTCGGCGTGCCGTGCTAGCCGGGCAAGTCGTCGTCTCTCATCATGTCTTTCTTTCATCCAGATTCTCTTTACCCACTATCCCGCCGCTAGCTCCATGCCATGGACAGATCACATAAGAGCATTAAAAAAAAGTTTCTTACATGTGTGACTGTGAAATTCCAGGCAGAGGAGCAGTCTCAGAGTCCTGCTGGTTTAGAACTAACCACAGAGAGAAAGAGATGGAGGGAAATAAAGAGAGAGAGAGAGAGAGAGTGAGAGTGAGAGAGAGACTCAGTGGTGCTGTATTGTTTGGTCTGTGCTCATTCAACTCTTTTGTTGCTAATTCTCCTGTGTGTGAGCGCTTTGAAGGGGTTTCACACAACCGCAGCCATGATCCGAGCGGCGACGCCAAATTCTGATTCCATCATTGATGTGCAGTTTTTGCCCAATTATATTTCTCAAACAATATCCCACAATTCCTAAGTAACACAATTCTTTTGAACTAACATGGAAACATATCACATCAAGGAGGTTTTGAAAAAAAATAAATAAAAAGCAACAGACTTAAAATGGTAAAGAGTGCACATGTGTTTTCATTTGAAGGAGGCGTACAGGATGTGACAACATGACATGAAATGAAATAAATCAAAATAAAATAAAATTAAAATAAATTGAAAGCCATATTAAGAGCTACAAAAACATCTGTGCAATTTTTAAAGAATATATTCTTATAAAATTAATACCAAACGAAATGCCAAACTAAACCGTGCTGTTTAATGTACAGTCGAGTCTTAAAATATGGGCACCCTTCATAAAAAAATAGGGTGGCGCAGAGGCGCAGTGCTTAGCACGTCCGCCTCAAAGTAACAGGGTTTCCTCCGGGTCCTCCTGTTTCCCCACACAATTCCAAATTGCCCCTAGGTGTGACTGTGAGAGTAAATGGTTGTGTGTGTGTGTGTGTGTGAGTGTTGGCCCTGCGATGGTCTGGCGAGCCGTTCAAGGTGTACCTCGTTCTCACCTAGAGTCAGCTGAGATGGGCGCCAACCTCCCCGCGACCCGAAGTAGCGGCTTAGAAAATAAATGCATAAATGATGAATTGACATCATTTGAAAACCTCATAAGGATGTTTTTATTTTTTTCTGAAACCCATTTCAAAATTATTGGAACCCCTTCTTGTCATGTAACAAAATTACATCATTTTTTTAACATTTTTATCTGAAACCTTTTTCATTTCCAATAAGCTCTCTCTCTCTCTCTCTCTCTCTCTCTCTCTCTCTCTCTCATTCTCTTCTTCTCTCTCTCTCTCTCTCATCCTCTTCTTCTTCTCTCTCTCTCTCTCTTTCTCTCTCTCTCTCTCGCTCTCATCCTCTTCTACTTCTCTCTCTC
>JAQMYF010000023.1:50576670-50590305 GCA_030014195.1 Neosilurus mollespiculum
CCAGAGTCGGCTGAGATGGGCGCCAGCCTCCCCGCGACCCTAATTAGGATTAAGCGGTTCAGAAAATGGATGGATGGGATGAAAGAAGAAGAAACACTATATCAGGTGCTATATTTGGGATGAAAGCTGACCCTCTCTCCACTCTGTGCCACTTCCTGGTTTCTTGTGTTTAACATACTGGAGCTGCTTCCTGGTTTTATCCCTTGTTCAGATATTGTTATGACAGAAAGCTGGCACTGCTGAGTGTGGGATTGACGACTCGTCTTTCATATGGAGTGAATAAGATTAGAAAAGACATTTGGGTGCTCGGATAGATATGGACCTCGCCTCTCACTGTCCAATCAAATCCTCCATTTACAAATCTAATCTGAAACCAACCATTACCATGTGGAAGGGGCAGAGAGAGAGAGAGAGAGAGAGAGAGAGAGAGAGAGATTAGAATGAAATTAAATGGGTGTTCTGATGGATGGGGGACAGCTGTCTTACTCTTCTTTCTGAAATTTCAGACTCGCTCTCTCTCTCGTTCTCTCTCTCTCGCGTTCTCTCTCTCACTGAAATGTTTTGCATCTGTCCATGACTCTCTCCCTCATTCCGTCTCTCTCTCTCTCTGTTGTTCATTAGATGAGTTGAATCTCATTAGCTGTATTCTGTTTTCCACACTTAAGCGCTGAGCTACAGGTTGGAGTAATAGGAGAACATATCCTCATGGGGTCAGCTGTTACACATCATACACTGCCTTCCTCAATACTACATCGCATTTTCATTTCTATTTCCTTCATTTTGGGCGGCATGGTGGCGCAGTGGTTAGTACATCTGCCTCAGAAGGTCGCAGGTTCGATTCCCGGACTCGGGGCGTTTCTGTGTGGAGTTTGCATGTCCTCCCCACGCTTGCGTGGGTTTCCTCTGGGTACTCCGGTTTCCTTTCACAGTCCGGAGACATGCACAGTAGGCTTATTGGCTCTTCCAAATCGGTCCTAGGTGTGAGAGTGAGTGTGAATGGTTGTGTGTGTGTTTCTGCCCTGCAATGGTCTGGTGAGCTGTTCAGGGTGTACCCCACCCTCGCCCAGGGACTGCTGAGATGGGCGCCACCTCCCCGCGACCCTAATTAAGATTAATATTATGTTTATATTATAATTATGCACGTTTAACCCACCATCTCTGGCTATCCGTGCACCTTACCCGAGAACACACTGGGAATCTTGGAGAGAAAACTCTTCACAGTGCGGATTGGGATGCCGTTCTTCTCGTCCTGCATCCGGGCTATCAGGTCTTCCATCTGAGAGAGAGAGAGAGAGAGAGAGAGAGAGAGAGAGACTTAATCATCATAACATAAATCTCCTTAATGGCAGTGCTCACCGAGAAATAAAAATAACACAATGATGAGTAAACAATTAGAGTGCCTACTAAGTGTGGGATGCATTGAGGCACTCGGTCCACACTAAATGAAACACTGGCTAAATGTATGCAAAATCTTTCTCGATACACATTATTTATTCAGTATTTGTACTTTTCATGTTCACACCAAGGGCCATTGGTGACCCGGTGGTAGGGTGCTGGCTTACTGATCCGAAGGTCGAGGGTAAAAGCCCCACTATCACCGAGTTGTCACTGCTGTCCCCCCAGCAGATAACTGGGTTATCGAAGGCCGGCCGTGTCTCTCACTGTCTGTGGTGAGAGGGATGTAAAAGAATTGTTGCTGTCATTGGATGTCCGTCAGCATGTTTCTGCCCTGCGATGGCGTGCTGGGCCGTCCAGGATGTACCCCGCCCTCGCCCACCTAATCATGAATGAATGAATGAATGTTCACACCAAAAGCACTCTTCTCTCACAGCAAGAAGGTCCTGGGTTAAAGCCCTCTGTCTGGTGAGGGTGTTTCTGTGTGGGGTTTGGATCTTCTCCCTGTTCTTGCCTGGGTTTTTCTCCATTCCACAGACATGAACATTAGGCTAATTAGATATTCTCGTTTGTCCCTAGGTGTGAGTGTGAGTGTGAATGGTTGTGTGTGTGTGTTGGCCCCGTGATGGACTGGTGAGCTGTTCATGGTGTACCCTGCATTTGAGTTGACCGGGATAGGCTCCAGCCTCCGTGGGACCACAATAAAGGATAAAGGGGTTCAAAAAATGAACTGAAATGAAAGTAATTTAGAAGTAAGAGTCACTGAGGGAGTTGTGTACAACCAAATTTTGGTGACATCTCCCCGTGTGCAGTACAAAGAAAAAAAAGATGAAGATGCCGGCAGCAGGGCATTAGATTTGGTAGTCTGAGCATTTAACAATTTATGTTAAAGCTGAATGGACTACTTCTGGTGCTCGGCGAACATCACCCTAATAGATGTAATCGGCGAGCACCACACTGTCAGTTAGCGTCCACTGTGGAGCAACTTACTCATCACCTAGTATGTCATGCTTATGCGTACCTCTAGTCAATGATGTGTAAGTTCAGAGAGGATGTACACTGGGGACATGACGCTGGCATCCTTTACTACCATGCAAGACGTGCCGGTGTCTGCTGAGGAGATGCTGCCGCTCAAGAGCTGGACTACTAGCCCACGGGCGTACATGCTGCTGAGTAGACACTCACCAGCCAATCAACACGGAAACCGATGGACTGGCTGGTGATGATGTTTAATTGCTATTTACAAAAGTGTTATTACAGCAAAGCGCCATACGTAAGAAACCATTCATTCATTCGTTCATTCATTCACCGAACCGCTTAATCCTACTAGGGTCGCAGGAAGACTGGAGCCCATCTCAGCCGACTCTCGGAGAAGGTGGGGTAAACAGCCATCAAGGAGACTTTGATGCTTTTGGACAAACGAAGAGTTAAAAACAAGACCAGAGTGTATGAGGTGTGTAATATCATCTACTCAAAAATTCCATCAACACATAAATATTACCAAATAAACCTCCACATACACTCACATTACCAAAAGCTCTCACGTTTAGGCTAGAATGCAAATTATTTCGCGATATTTCCATTTTCCGTCTTCTTAAAAAGCAGTAGAGGTCAAGGACGCCTGAGAAGAAACGCCAGGAAACATGCGCTGTCTTTTTCTTTTCTGATGCTGCTCCGGAGGGCCACGTCAACAGAGAGCGGTGTGTCAGTGCAGGCTGACAAACACCACCATGACACGTAATTCAGTCAGGATACTGCGCTGTGCAAAGCAGCCCAAAACAATTACACACGCCTCCACTTCTGCCATGCCTCCTCGGCTCAGGAAGGAGAGCGAGCGGGCGAGAACATGGATAAAGACACAGAGTACAGAACAGACTACATGTCCGTCCTAATGTTGCACGGTCAAAACGTGCTCGCAAATGTGAATTGTGCAACGTTAGCAAACGGACAACATAAAGCGCTCGCTAGCTATTTTATTGCATTAGCAGCATTGTGTAGGGAAGCGTTCATGCAGTGGATTGGACTGATTATCTAATTGTACAGAATGCAGTTGACTCAAACAAACACAGACACACACACGTACAAAATTTTCGACATCACTTGCTGGCCTGGTGGTTAAACATGTTAGCGCTAATTGAAGCCAATGAGAGCGCTCTGGATTCTTCACCCTGGCCGTGTGCTAATGGATGTCTCATTAAGGGAGAGAGAGACAAAGAGAGATTGAAAGGAAACGTGATATCCAAAGACATTTTAGCAACAAGAAACGAGCGGAAAGTGCAGGAAAATCCTCAGTGAAGAAGAATTTAGGTGTGTGTGTGTGTGTTTATGCATCTGGTTATAATGTGATCGCAATTATTAAGCAGTTTGGTGATAGAGTGAGATACTGATATACTAAACATGAACTGACGTGAAACTGTGGCTTGCTGATACATGACATAATACAAGAGGAAGTGACATGGATAGTGATGTGTACACAACTGTCCCAATTCTGCTTTTAACAGCTCCTGTCCTTTTAAGCTTCCAAGTGCACTTCAAACAAGTGAACACTTTAAGCATGACTTTAGCTTTTAGGGAGTATATTGGGACAGGGTCAAAGACCTCTTTAATTCATTCATTTATTCATTTTCTGAAGTGCTTAATCCTAATCAGGGTCGCGGTGCCCATCTCAGCCGACTCTGGGCGAGAGCAGGGTACACCCTGGACAGCTCGCCAGGCCATCGCAGGGCAGAAACACGCTGATGGCTACGCAGCCTCCTCTTTACGTAAATCAGCGACGGTTCTTTTACATTCCTCTCACCACAGACAGTGAGAGACATGGCCGGCCTTTGATAACCCAGTTAGTTGCACGGTGGGACCTCTTTAATTTTTTTTTTAGAAATTGAAATTGAGCCATTGTAGCAGTGGGAGTGCGGTCGAATGCAGGGTCGCAGTAGGCGGAGGAGTTGTGGAGAAGGAGTGGGTAATGTGTAAGTATTTACACCTGTGTGTGGTTTACAGCAGCCTATTTATGTGCTCTTTGTTTTTCTGTAGGCTGCCAGATGCCAGAGAGAGACAGAGTGAACCGTATCCGCCTTTCCCTGAGCTGAGCTGAGCTGAAATCTAGCCGAGCAGTGGGACGGGAGTTTGATTTTCATTTTGATTCTGGGTGATTGTGATGTGCGAGCTTGAGTGCCAACTCAGACTTGTGTTTAAAAACCGGCCAGTGGGGGGATGAAAAGATGAAGTACGGCTCTACTCTCCTCATGTCCTGCCAACTGCGTCCTGGTTACCAAGAGATTTATGACAGTTACATTCTCACATGTTTACACTGCCACTCAAAAGTTTTTCAACAGTCCATCATCAAATGCTTTTCATCTCATCTCATTTGCTGAACCATTTTTCATTGATCCTGTGTAATAATCGCTGGGAGGAGGAATGGTGGTGTAGTATTTAGCACGTCTGCCTTACAGCAACAGGGGTTTGAGTCCAAAAACCAAAGTTCAAAGACATGCATATAAGGCTAACTGGCTGTTCCAGATTGCCCCTAGGTGTGGATGTAACAGTGAATGGTTGTGTGTGTTGGACTTGCAATGGTCTGGCAAGCTGTTCAGAGTAAACCCCGCCTTCACCCGATGTTAGACCCAACCGCGACCCTAATAGGATTAAGAGTTTTGGCAAATGAGTGAGTGAGTGATGAGATGAGGATTACAGAGAGGCTGAGGCCCATCCCAGCCGACTCCAGACGAAGGCAGGGTACACCTTAAACAGCTTGCCAGACCATCACAGGGCAACACACGCACGCACACACACACACACACACAACCATTCACACTCACACCTCGGGGCAATCTAGAATATCCAGTTAGCCTCATTCGCACGTCCTTGGACTGTAGGAGGAAACCGGAGTACCCAGAGGAAACCCATGGTAGCATGGGGAGCACATGCAAACTCTACACAGAAACATCCTCACCGTACACGAGGCTCGATCCCAGGACCTTCTTGCTGTGGGCGAGGGTGCGCAAGCCTCTACACCAGTGCACCGCCCATCAAATGCTCTTGTTCTTGTGTAAATGTACTGTAGGTGATTCTTGGTAAGGAAGAGAGGCTTCACTTCTCCGAACACTTCTCTGTGAGTGCATCACAGCTAACAGATTCTTATCAGAAGTGGCCCACTCAGCTAAGTAATCACACGTACATGACCAAACTGCTAAAATATGCCTTACCAGATAAGTCCTGCAAGAGAAAATCTAAGGCAAAGAGCATCCAGCCCGCCATCCATTCCACTTGAGCCAATCCCAGAGACGAACAACCATTCAGACTCACATTCATGCTTATAGGCTAGCTGGAGTAGCCAGTTGATCTAATGGACATGTTTTTGGACTGGAGGAAACAGAAATACCCAGAAGGAACCCACACAAGTGCTGGGACACCATGCCATTTCTGCACAAAAAGAACCCAGAACCTTCTCGCTGTGAGGTGACTGTGCTAACCACTTAGCCACCATGCCGCCTCAGACAAAAAGCAAATCAAACCAAAAGGTCAGCCCTTTCACGTCAGTTCCCCATGGTCTCTAAAGTACAGTGTTCCTGATGGAAGAATCTGTGATGACGTCGATGGTACTTCTTTTCAACCTGAATGAAAGCGACAGCTTTGATGAGAGCTCTACTCACATGCCAGTGAGTGTGAAATTACCCGAGGTGGTGCTTCAGAAATAGAAACAGGGTATCTGTTCGGTCTTCTGGACATCTCAGTAGCACGTCAGTGCAGCTGATTAAGAAAGCAAAAGGGAGAGTGGGAGAGTTTTCTCGCCGCCCGAGAGCTGATATGACACATAAGAAGAAGAAGGTGTAACTGGAAATGAATCAGTACCTCGATGAATGGAGGGGTATTTCTGGTTACCATAAATATCACCGTATTCTCAGTTAGAAGATCCGCTATTTAAAGGAGATGGCGGAACAGTCGGCGTAGTGCTTAGCACATCTGCTTGACAGCAAGTTCGACTCCCGGTCTTGGCGAGGGTGTTTCTGTGTGGAGTTCTTCCCTGTGCTTGTGTGGCTTTCCTCTGTGTACCCCCGGTTTCCTCCCACATCCGAAGACATGCACATTAGCATAATTGGCAGTTCCAAATCGCCCCTAGGTGTGAGTGTGAATGGTTGTGTATGTGTTGGCCCTGCGTTGGACCGGCAAGCTGTTCAGGGTGTATACCACCTTCACCCAGAGTCAGCTGAGATAGACTTCAGCCTCCCTGTGACAAATTTCTATAAAACGCTGGCGTATGCTGAACTATCGATGTTATTTCAGTTTTGACTGTATACGTAACTTATTAGTAACTCATCCAGAACCTTCCGAAAACTTATAACTAACTTATATTGATGTATGTTGACGTATCTGACGTGTTCCGGACGACCACAGCACTTTTACTGAATGTTTTTCTAATTTACAGCTAGCATATTATGGGCGAATTGGTATATAAAATGGGGTTCACGAGGAACCGGCCATTCGAGATATGGAGGATCCGGCGAGGCTGATACCTACTAGCTCTTCTCCAACATCAGCACGATCTCATCGATTTCTTCGGCATGACGGCGATGTTGGTACTGCGATGTCTAGTGTGGATCTGATTTGAATCACGAGCAGCAGTCTTTTCTAGGCTTCGTCATGTGATCGATCATCGGGGATACAGTGCTGCATAAGTTAGACTACTGTTGATCATAAGTTGTGAACTCTGCCAACACGCTTGGAATTCGTTGGTATAAGATATACGTAGGTTCAAAGTACGCTAGACATCATATTCAACATGAGTAACTTACACATAATGTGTGAATGCAGGATGTATGAGCCATATGCTAGCACACGTCGAAAATGTTGTTCACGCAAAACCTCGCCGTACTACGACTTGTACCAGCGTGCTGTTAACTTACACAAATGTTACCCATAACTTATTCGATGTACGCCGGCGTATTCGCCAAATTTCTCATACATCGGCATATGCTGGCTGAATCGTCAATGTATGACGAGCTTAAAAGGATTAAGTGCTTCGGCAAATGGATGATTGGATGAATGAATGGAGGGTACAATTGGACTGATCTACTCCAGGAGTTCAGTTTGCTGAACAAGCAGATCTATTACCCCAAACTGCTAGCAATACAAGTAAAGAATGGGTAATGGTTAGACACTCAGCGGGGTGTCTGAAGGTTTGTGATATAAACTAGCCTGTATCTGAAAAACTTAAACGCACGAGGGAAAAAGAGGAAAGAAATATTGTACTGGGGTGGAGGCGTAAAGGTCAGCATTTCTGCCTCACAGCAAAAAGGTCTTGGGTCAAATCCCAGGCTTGACAAGAGCGTTTCTGTGTGGAGTCTGCAAAAACTTCTGCTGCTAACCCCTCGCTGGTCATTTGACCATTGCACTTGAACCAGAATGAAACTCCACTGGCTGTTTTCAACTTCTCCCTCGCAACCCTTTTTTTTTTGTCTTTCCTTATCTGGATTCCTGTAGCTGCCTACATCATATTTAAAACACTAATGCTAATCCTTGCCTACAAAGCCAAGAACAGACCAGCTAACTCATACCTGGAGGCACTTAGCAAACTCGGCTCTGCAGCACACTCGCTTCAAGACTCTAGCACACCAAGCAACGTAACCCACCATCACCCTCGCCTGAAGAAAGATATACATCCGAAGACGTCTATTCTTCATCCAGGCCCCAGGTAATGGAATACACTTGCCCGGGCTGGCTAAACAGCTGAGTCACCATCTGGCATCTGCATAAATCTGTAAATGTAAATGGGGTAAAAGCCAAGGTTGGAGTGAAAGAACTCGAGTTTCCTGCACAGAGCCATGATCGCACCACCAATTAATACATTTTATTAACTCTGGCAGGAGGTAATGCTTTCACTTCTGTTTGTTTGTTTGTTTGTGTGCAATATAACTCAAAAAGTGATGCACAGATTTTAAGGAATTCTTTTTATACAGTAGGGTGTGCTACAAGTCACACTCTGGTGAATCACAATTTTGGAGGTGGTCCATGCATGAGATCATGTTGAAAAAAAATTCCCAAAAGCTCACACTCGAATATAGTGAAAAATGTTCAACAGACGCGTACTAGGGGGAGACATTCCATTATTTTTTTATTAGGTTAATCAACGCACATGTCACTGTAATCTATTTGTACTTGGCAGAGGTATCTTGTATTGTATAAATGCCCCTTTAGTTCAGTTATAATTTCTTGCTAAGCAGGTTAGATGTTTTCAGATGGAGTCATACTTGTGTGTGGATATTTTTCAGTTATTCACCGGAGCTCAATAACATTCAGTCCCATATTCTAATCATGTTGTTATGGCACTTTTCTGTAAACACGTTCTCCCATGGCTCAGTTTATCCTAATGTTAATTGCTTGTTGTATGTCAGCCATATTAGCATTCCTTAACCCACCACCCATCGCTCTTAATTGGACCGTAAGGAGTTAGTAGTACAAAAAGGTATTTTTTTTTATAAATTATAAAAGACAGTGCAAAGAGAGGCAGAAAAAGTGAGAAGGAAAAAGTAAATAAATGTGGAACCTGCTTAAATGTGTGGATTAAACATTCTTTTTTTCAAACATTTTTTCAAACCACTTAATCTTACTAGAGCCACGGTGAAACTGGAGCCTATCTCAGCCGATTCTGTGTGAAGGTGGGGTACACCCCGAACAGCTTGCCAAGCCATTGTAGGACCAAACACTTTGGCCTGTGTGAGGAAGAGCATGCACGCTCCAAACGGGAACCAGTCCCAGGACCGAAAACCACGAGCATCTTGCTGCGACCACTACGCCACCGTGCCGCCCTTAGATCGAACGGTTGTAACTATTAAAAACAAATATTCCAGAGGTAATACGGACGTCGTGAAAGATCGGTTAATAATTTAAGATGATAAGAAGGTCAGTCAGATGTGCGAGTTATTATGGAATTTGCTCTGGAGTTCAATCTATCACTCCATATAAACTTTATGGACTTCAAAGCAGCATTCGACTCAGTAAATCGAGAGTTTATTTGGGCTGTTCTGGAGCGCTATGGGATTCCAGAGAAATCGATCCTCAATCTTGTCTTGAACTGGGTGATGGAACGTGCCATTCAGGAGAAGACGGTCTCAGGCGGATTTCTCCTCCAGAAGTGGAGCTCAAGATACCCTGCTGTCTTAATTACAGACAGAGACTATGCAGACGACGTCGCTTCCCCTGATAGCACTGCATCTGGGCTTCAAGAAACTACCAACTATATTGCGAGCAATGGCAGAGAAGCCGGTCTTCAGATCGGTGTTAACAAGACTAAGACCATGTTAGTTGGAGAATTCCACAATCAGCGCCCCTATCCACTTGCCGAGATATTAGACATAGAAGTTAAGAGCTACTTGAGCAAGTAAACCGCTTCCGCTACTTGGGATCCACTATTTCTACCGACAGCTCTATTGATAAAGAAATCAACATCAGGATTGGTCTCGCATGTAGCGCTTTTAACATCACTATCGATGAATGTGTAGTAACAACTCTTCTCTTTGGCTGCGCAACCTGGGCCCTCAAACAACACTAGCTACAAAACCTTGGTGCCTTCCATCACATCTGTCTTCATAGAATCCTCAGGGTCCGGTTCTATGATCACATCTCTAACCATGAGATCAGGGAGAAATACGGCTCCTGCAGTCTTTCCATCACAGCAAGCCACCGACAGGTCCAATACTTTGGACATGTAGCCAGGATGCCAGATGAGGGGATCCTAAAAAAAGCCTTGCGAAGGTCCTGGGTGATGATCGTAAGTTAAAGATGTCGGCCTGGCGGCCGGAGCGAGGCTTGCCCTAGATCTTCGCAAATGGCGAAATCTCCTGCAGTCCGCTGTACTTTGTATGCTGCCTGGCTTGTGAGCAGGCTGACGCAATTGGGTGATGACCTCACCAAGCTACAAGGTAAAAGGTACAGTCAGATGTCTAAAGGAAGATGATCACCATTATGTCCTCTGTTAGCTTCTCTGAAATGCTCCACGGTGGGTTTTACAGAATAAACTGTATGTGTATGTAGAAGTTAGAATAAAAAATTAAACAAATCTTTCTCTGGATGTTTGCCTCGTCTTTAACACCACAGCAGATGCTGCTGGACATAAAACTTGCCTTATAATTAGAGCCAAATCAATAATTCACTTAGCGCTAATGGCTAGGGATTTGTAGTTCCAACTTACACACACACACACACACACACACACACACACACAAAAACATCCCTTTATGCTTTAGCTTTTATCGGTAGTGTTTTTTATTCCGCAATGCTCCCTCCAGCTCCGTGCCTCTTTGACAGCACCTCATCTTTTAGCTCTGTGTGTGTGTGTGTGTGTGTGTGTGTGTGTGTGCGTGCATGTGTATGTGTGTGTGTGTTTGTGTGTATAGCTTTGCCATTTGAAATAAAAGGCATTGTGGGCTAATTTGGAGAGTGAGGCACATTTTGGAGCTCGAAGCGTTCTGTGCGTGGGTTCAAGACACACACATGCATGCACACATACAAACACACACACACACACACACACACACACAAATCAGAACCACAGAAAACAGACACATAATGCACTGGAAGAGAGAATGCAGCTGCTCAATTAATCCTCATAACGGTGTTGAAATGGTTTCCCAGGGATGGCTGAGGGTATTTATAACACTTATTAACAAAGGTGCAGCACCTTCCACTTCTCGCACTTGCACACACACACACACACACACACACACACACACACACACACACACACACACACACACACACTTTTCCTACGGTCCTCTGACATTTTGAATAAATACTGGCCTAACCTTAGCATGGTGTCTAACAAGTGAGTGACCAATGGAATGCAAAGTAATTATATATTACACAGTGTACAGTATTTGGCCCTACGATGGTCTGCAGTGCTGTTCAGGATGTACCCTGCATTCAGCTGCTGTTTCAAACATGTAAACGGACCAAGCGTCAACATTCGACTGCTGCACAGCACCACGTATACACAGAACTACAACTTAGCTTATAAAGAGACTGAATGCTAGCATGTCTCTGCATGTTATATTTACCCATGATGCT
The DNA here is from genome assembly GCA_030014195.1 of Neosilurus mollespiculum. Lineage (NCBI taxonomy): Eukaryota > Metazoa > Chordata > Actinopteri > Siluriformes > Plotosidae > Neosilurus > Neosilurus mollespiculum. The sequence goes on from JAQMYF010000023.1 coordinate 50,588,125, forward strand.
CCTCTCTTTTAGTTAAAGAACATACTGTATAGTACATAATGTGAATTATATACTGTATAGTAGACTGTATAGTACATAGGTCGCAGTATATACTTTATAGTAAACAGTATAGAACATAAGGTGAAGGGTACACTGTATATTATTAGACTGTATAGTACATTAGGTGAATTATAAACTGTATAATAGACATAGTATAATAATGAGTAGTACATAGGTGAAGTATCTCCCTTCTCTCTCTCTCTCTCTCGCTCTCTCTCTCTCTCTCTCTCTCTCTCTCACACACACACACACACACACACACTTACAGGCTGCTGCTCCTGTTGTGACTGATATGAAACACGTTGGTGTGTTAATGACTGTCAGCGTTATCAGCCTCGCATGGACAAGGTTACTGAAGGACTTCTGCCATTACTGTGTCCTTGTACCTCTCTCTCTCTCTCTCTCTCTTTTCTCAAGGCTCACATGATGTATTTATGTCGTCATCATGCAGGTTGCCATGGTAACAGAGCAAGAGAGTGGAATTGAGAGCGGCATGCTGCCTGTTTTGGACAAGCTGAAATTCCTCCTGGGTTACATAATCCACCAAAACACTGAACCCAAAGGGTTTGTCCTTGAGCTGAGGACCTGCACACACACACACACACACACACACACACACACACACACACACACACGCGCGCACGCATGCACACACGCACAGTCACACAACCACATGCATACTTTACAGGAAGGAGAGAGCCAGAGAAGGACCAGAATATGCAAATACGCATTTATGAATATTCAGTAGACCAGAGCCCATAATTAAATAATTGCATAATGGTTTATTAAATGTGCGAAAACAAAGAAAGAGGGAAAACTGAATCAGGGCGCACGTTTGGTCCCCCAAATGAAAGAAATAAAATAAGAGGGTCTCTTATTTACTTTCACACACACACACACACACACACACACACACACACACACACACAAGCACATGCACACATGCAGGGAAGACAGATGGATGTCGGGTTCTTTTTTTGCCCATGGCTGGAGGTTCCGATAGTCTCAGAGCTGTGCAAGCCTTTGAAGTGATTTATGCTCCTTCTCACACACACACACACACACACACACACACACACACAAATACATGAATACAGACAAACTTAGACCCACACACACAAACACTCTATGCATACACTTAAATACACAGATACACACACACACACACACACACACACACACTCTACACAAGAAACGTGCTAACCACTGCGCCACCGTGCCAGGAGGAAAACATATCAAAGAGAAATAACAAGAAACAAACAAACAAACAAACAAATAATATTCAAAAATCAAAAAGAAATAGCAGGTGATCTAGAAAGCTCCTCGGAGGGAAGAACATCTGCATGTTTATCACTTTCAGAAATGTATAGAATATAGTGTACAAAAAGCACATCTGCAAACATCTGTATTACCAAAGCTGCATGAAATTGAATGTCTTTCTGATGATTTCAGTCAGGATATAAATGGGGCAGTGGTGGCTCAGTGGTTAAAGCTCTGGGTTGCTCGTCAGAAGGTTGGGGGTTCAAGCTCCAGTACCACCGAGCTGCCCCCACTGGGCCCTTGAGTAAAGCTCTTATCCCTGAACTGCTCGGCTGTATGAATGAGATAAAGATAAGATGCTGTAAACGTCTAATGCTATAAATGTCTAAAATTCCCACCTCACCCTGAACAGCTCGCCAGGCCATCGCAGGGCAACACACGCACAACCATTCACACTCACACTCACATCTACGGGCAATTTGGAACTGCCGATTAGCCTAATGTGGATATCTTTGAACTGTAGGAGGAAACCGGAGTACCCAGAGGAAACCCACACAAGTATGGGGAGAACACGCAAACTCCACACTGAAACGCCCTCGCCGAGCCCGGGAATCGAACCCACAATGCCACCGTGCCGAAAATAATTTTTAATATTATAAATATTTAATATTATTTCTGTGAGGAGACGTTTCCATGTAAAATTTATGGAAGGAATGTTCTCTTGCCACGTGCTGAAGCTGGGGCTTTCAAACTTGCTGTGCTTGTTCTATGTCGGCATATTACGAAATGGTCCTTTCGGCAGGAGCGCCCTTAGCAAAAAGTAGTATACTTGAAGTTTATTTTATTAAGTATACTTGAAAAATATTTTATTCTATTAGTATT
>JAQMYF010000023.1:50618166-50631126 GCA_030014195.1 Neosilurus mollespiculum
CTCTGGGCGAGGGCAGAGTACACCCTGGACAGCTCGCCAGGCCATCGCAGGGCAGAAACACGCTGACGGCAAAGCAATGCCTACTCTTCTCGATCCCCAAATAATCGACCAATCAGATCATGCCGTTCCTGTGCAGCGTATAATAAAATGCTTTATTCTGAGCCAGAGATAAGAACAAACCTGAAAAGAACAAATGAGCCACGTTTCATGTTTAAATGGGACAAAATGTATGATGACAAAAAACTTTTGTTACACCTCTGCTATAATATCTGTCCAATAGACATGCTGCTCGATCTGTGGACTTGTCCTGCACGGAAATTAACACTAGATGGAGCCATTAAGTTGATTTTTTTTCCCCTCTCCTGGCTCAAAATCATCTTCCTCACTCACTCGCCGAGTCACTTAATTCTACTATTAGGGCCGGGGGGGGAGTCCATCTCAGCTGACACTGAGCGAAAGCGGCGTGCACCCTCAACAGCTCACCAGACCTTTGCTGTGCCAAACAAACACAAACCCATTCACACTCGCACCTGGGATCAATTTGGAACAGTCAGTAGCCCGATGTGCATGTCTTTGGACTGTTTGAGGAAACCAAAGAATTATTGTATTTTCTTCCCATGCTTGTGTGGGTTTCCTCCAGAAACTCTGGTTTCCTCCCACATTCCAAAGACACGCACAGTAGACTGACTGGCTGTTCCGAATCTCCCCTAGGTGTGAGGGTGAATGGAGGTGTGTGTGTTGGCCCTGCGATGGTTTGGCGAGCTGTTCAGGGTGTATTCCGCCATCTCCCAGAGTCAGCAGAGATAGGCTTCATCCTCCCTGTGACCCTACTATTATTAAGTGGTTTCTTGCAAATATTGAATTTTCATATATTTCACATACAAATACAATTCAATAACATTTATTTTTTTTAAATGTATAATTTTTTTTATCATTACAAGTGTAAATAAATCTCAGTGGAAATTCCCACTTCATTAAAAAAAAAAAAGTGAAATACAGTTAAATATATATATATATTTTTTTTAAATCCAGTTTTTAAATCAGTGGTTGTTACACGTGAATCATGTAAATGCTCACGTGAAATTCATGTCATTTTTCTATACAGACAAATTTTGTATTCAATCATGTTTTCATAACCGATTAAACACAACACTTTTAACCTTTTGAACCCTACTGTAGACGCACCGCCCTGTTTACAGTTTTGTGTGTTTTCCACGTGTATGACCTTTACTTAGGGTTAACACGATTTAATATTCACACCCTCAGGCCATAAAAAAAGCAAGATTTACCCTCACACACACACACTCACACACACACACACAAGCTCACACACGTTGAAGGACTGCTGAAGGTTTGAACGATGAGTAACGAGGACACATGACTCATTCTTCAACACTGATCGTTTTCTCGCCTTTGTTATTTGGATTCTTTCCTTTATAAGCGCTAATATGCGGCTTTAGCATGTGACGCACGTAGCGGCTGGAAATGTACAAAGGTTCAAATTAAAAAAGGGAAAATATAATTGCGGAGGTTATTGAATAGAGAACATATCACTGGATCATGTCAGTGCCTTGGGCTGAGAGAGGTAAAAGCAGGAGCAGTTGTGGTTGCATGTGTATGTGCGCACGTGTGTGTGTGTGTGTGTGTGTGTGTGTGTGTGTGTGTGTGTGTGTGTGGTCCAACAGCAGTCGATTTATTGTGTTCCCTGTTGAAAGGACACGGATCAGTCTCTCATCGCATCACTTTGAAGACGTCCTGTGTCTCAGACAGCATCAGAGGAGCGGAGAGGAAGGGAACGAGAGACGGAATGACAGAGACGAGGCTTATCTGTGCAGAGGTCGGAGGTCAAAGTGTGGCAGGATCTCCGGAGCGAGCAGAGAAAGAAGTAATGCTGAGAGAGAAGGACAATCTGTTCTGTCCTGCTGATTTGAAGTGCATTGTGGGTAGAGAGTTCAGAACTGCATAACACGGCCTGGAGCAAAACGGAGTTACAGCACATCCTATTAGGCCAATTTATTTTTCGAATTCATATTTTCATTTTTGCCTCGTACCACTCTGTGAAGGTCCGATCCCATCAGATCCCAGGAGCTGAGCAGGATTAGGACCGGTTGGTAGCTTGATGGGAGACAGCGCGGGAATTCCAGGTACGCAGACCAGACCTGGGTAATATGCCTAATCACCCATAAGCACCAACCTGGTCAACCTGGAGCTCAGTGGCAGCTGAAGCCTGGAACAAACATGGCACATGAAAGAAGACGATATCTACACGTGATGTTATGCAGTGTCAGGGTAACACGTTAGTTCCTGTTGACACGTGCACGCATTATCATCAGCTATAACATCATACTTTACCTTAAAGGTCATTGAATCTAAAGAAAGATTTCAGATTTCAACTTAACAGCCACTCGGACATACACCTCCCTTTGGTGCTCCTTCAAAAGCTCCGCCCCCAATCATGGACTCACGCTGCCAAGGCCACGCTCCCAACAACGACACCTTCATCTACCTTCCAGCCAATCAGCATCAGAATGTGTTTGTCTTGTGTATGAGCATTAACCCATCATTTTTTTCAAACACAGGATGGACAGGTAGCAGGAGATCGAAGATTGCACTTTAAACTTACGTCTCTTTTTAAAAATACATTTTAATGTAGTTGTTCTTGTAAGTTTGACTCTATTCCCATAGTCTTCATGGCAGAGTTTGTATTTCTATTTTTTTTACACGGCAGGTTGCCAAATCTTTTCCCCTTCCTCCCCAACAGCGGCTGTCGTTTTTCATTCTGAAAATGTTCTCAAATTTGTCGCACAACTTTCGCGGCATAACATTTTGGTCGCCTGGTCCGTGAACTCATAGCAAACAAATTCTGTGGCACCGTGCAAGAACCAGATAACCCACTTGACCATTAAAGGTGAGTCATTGTAATGTTGGTTATCTGGTTCGTGCAATTTCAGATTTGGGACAAATTTTATTTTACATAAATGTTCATCTCATAGAAAGATGCCATTTCCCAAGTTTTGTTGATTAAAAAAAAATAATAATAATTTTACAAAAACAAAAATCTTGTTTTTTTTTCTCAAAATGAACATTTTGTGGGTTATGTGGTTCTTGGATGGTGCCACAAAATTCAGACATGCTTGAAATTTCGGCGAATGTCACAAAACGAGGCTCTGATGCCGAATAGTCTCTAACTCTTGTCAAACAGTCCGCACATGTCGTGAGACGGCCGCAGAGTTGTCGCTTTGCTCGCAAATTATTCGTTCGCAAGGAAAAGCGAAAAGTTGAAGACTTCCACGCCAAGAATTTGAGTCTTGCTGCCATCCGCCATACTACATATATTTTGTCATCATTCGTATTTTATTCGCATTTTGTTCGTGCTAATAACACACAAATAAAAAGCAAATGGTTTGACAACAAAAAGCAAAAATAGGCGACTGATTTACGTCAGGAAATCCGCACAACCATTTGCAAAAATCGTCGCGTGATTTATGGATTTACGCCGCAAAATATCCGCTTGCATGTGGAGTCGCAAAACATCTTGACGCGAATATAAATATTCAAAAAAATCAGTTCAGTCATTTTTCTATCGCAACCCCTAGTACTACACGGCTGTAGAAAACTAGCTACTGCAAAGCGCTGACATGCTGGGTTCTCCTTCCTTATAAATGAAACAAATGGCGTGTGAGAACATTTTAACTGCTACATTGTAATGATTTATTTCTACATTGTGCCCTGCGATATATTTATATCCGTTCAACTCTTCCATGTCACACACTTTCATTTATCCTCAGAAAGAATGTCTTCAGATGACTGCAGCACTCTTTCTTTCTCATTTTTCCCCCTTTTCAGTCACTCACTCTTGGTTGACCCTAACCACCTCGTTCATTCCTCCTGCCTTTAAATCTCTTCTTGCTTCACTCCTGCTGCGCAACTCACACGCCGCTCTTCAGTCTGGCCTTAATAATCCGTCCTTTAATACCCAAAGGTCCGGACCCCCGGCACGTACCCGCGATCGGGTTCCTGAGGCCTCCTTTTCATTTTTCTTATTTTATTTCTTACCTCTGTGTCCCTTTTTCCTCATATTCTCTGGAATTTTTTTTTGGATGACCTACTCTCTTTTTCAGCAACAGGGGGCAAATAAGAAAGCAGTGACTGACACAAAGAAGAACATAATGCCTCGGTTCTGCACCTCAAACTTTAATGCATAAAAGGTAGAAGCTCATTCATTCGGACTGAAATCCCCATTTATAAGTGGACCAAAAGAGTCTTGTGGAAGGACTTATTCATTCATTTATTCATTTGCTGAACCGCTTAATCCTACTAGAGTCTCGGAGAGGCTGGAGACTGTCTCAGCCGACTCTTGGCGAAGGTGGGGTACATCCTGAACAGCTCACCTACCATTGCAGGGCAACACGTATTTGGACTAGAGTTCCAGGCACATGCAAACTCCACACAGAAACGTCCTCACCGAGCCCGGGACTCAAACGTGCTCACCACTACGTGTCACCACTACACCACCGAGCCACCTTACAGAAGAATAAAGGAGAACATAATATCTGGTCAAGCTTCGGTATCTAAACACAGCCAGTGAAAGCTCTTCTTTCTTGCAGCCAGGTAGAGTAAGAGAACATTATATGGAATGTTTGGGCCTATAAATGTGACACAGGTGCTATTGTACCAAAAAGACTGACCACACCGCACCACACCACCCAAACGCACAAAAATAGACCACAGACATCAACCTAGAATAACCAACCTCGTCTCTGCACCTAAACAGCAATCCGTACCATGCACAAAAAACCTTTCGACCGAGCCAAAAGACTGTTTATACTTTGCTTCCAGAGAAAAAGAGTGTTTTTGTGGCTAAAAATGAAACCTGGCTGGTTACCAAATGACAGCACAAGACACTGGTTTACAAAAATATGTTGTGATGGCCCAAAAAAAAAGAAAAGGCACTCAGCGTCCTACTTCATGGCGTAACCGGCGGTTCCTCCACACAGAGAGATGTCCGAGTGCTAGACCACATTCAGCACCTTCATCTAGCAAAAGAACCAGCTGTCAGAGCACAACCACAGCTCAACCCTGATGAACCCGTAGCTCAGACATGCTACAGACCCAAAATTTAAACCAGTGTGTTTGTTTTGTTTGGCCAAATTTGGCCAAAATAAGTGGGATGCCAAGTAGGAAATGAGGCTGCTGTCAGAATCTGAATGTAAAGATTTTACTGAACAAAGCGGATGAGTCTAAAAGGGTCAAATCAAATCAAATGCAAATTAAAGCTGATTAGCAATCACGCTTTTCAGGATACAGAAAAACAGACGACTACCAACAACACGCAAGTGTACATGAAGGTAAAACCCTCAGGACACTTCAAGTACAGTGGGGCAGTGGTGGCTTGGTGGTTAAGGTTCTGGCGTACTGATCCGAAGGTCGGGGCTTCAGGCCCCACTATCACCGAGTTGTCACTGCTGCCTCTCCAGTGCAGCTAACTGGGTTATCAAAGGCCAGCCACCCAGAGTTGGCTGAGATGGGCACCAGCCTCCCCGCGACCCTAATTAGGATTAAGAGCTTCAGAAAATGAATGAATGACTTCAGGTACAGGGTTAAATCAAAGTAATGGGTGGTGTTGGGGTTGAAGACTCTTGGGAATAAGCTAGTCGATCACGTGGCACATGTGCTACGTACATGTGCACATCTTTACTGTAAGATTGTTAAGTAAAATCTTTACAAAACTGGGTTTTGGCTGTGGATTCTGGAGTAGATACTGGTAGCCACATTTTGCAAGAGCTGCCACAATTGAAGAAAAGCTGATGTCATCACAGGTGGTTGGGGCAGATACCCGGGGCGGGGCGGGGCGGGGTGGGGGGGGTTCTCAAGGCATCATGGTGTTAAACTCCATGAGCAATAAGACAAGAATATCGGCCCATTGTTTTAAATAAAAGCTTTGCAAGAGGAGGCGGCACAGTGGATGTGCCAGGCTGGTTAATTCAACTAGGGTCACGATGGGGGTGCTGGAGCCTATCTCAGTCAACTCTCCGTGAAGGTAAACCCTGAATAGCTCGCCAATCCATCACACACAAAATCATTTACACTCACAGGCAGTTTGGAACATGTGCATGTCTTTGGACTGTGGGAGAAAACCAGAGAACCCAGATAAAACCCACACAAGCACAGAGAGCATGCAGGCTCCTCACAAAAATGTTCTCACTGAGGCTGGGTTAGCACTATGCTGCCAAATACACACACACACACACATACACACACACACACACACACACACACATATATATATATAATAATTTTTATTCCCCAAGCCAGAACCAGTGTGATTTTCTGCATCTAGGCTAAGCAACAATGTGCTAGGGTTAGCTAAGTGCTTGTGCTTAAAAATAAGACATTGTGAGTTATAACAAAAACAGCATCGTAATACAACTGTGTTGTTGGCGGAGCAGAGCGTCTATTGAAGATAATTGTCCAGTCAGGAATGGCTCACATGAAGATATGTATATTTAGGCTAGCTGTGGGTTTTGGAGATAAACAATAATCAAGATGGGAGAAGAAAAGAAAGAAGTTGAGAGTTGTTTGTGGCTGGGCGAGTTTGTGTTTGCCTGCAGTGATCTTGAAAGTGCAGATAAAATAAAAGAATGAAGTAAAATGTTCATCGTTGGATCAGATATTTACAACCACATCCAGGAGGTTACCCAGTGGTTTGGGTCCATGACTATAGCAGTGCTTCAGGCCTTCAAGATTTCCATCTTCTCCAAGCAATATGTAAATTAAAATGTGTGTGTGTGTGTGTGTGTGTGTGTGTACAATCACAGCTCAGTCTTTATCTCACTGTCCACCACGTCTCTGATTCTGTACATTTTGTGCTAAGGTCCAGACATCCACCAGTCAGTGCCCTTTGCCCCAGTGAACTATCCCAAAGCGAGGGGATGCCACACAAGCGCACACACACATACAGCTCCACGCTATCCCTGCTAATGATGCCATGCTAGCACGAAACGTGGTGAGAGAGCGAGAGAAAAAGAGAGAGAGAGAGAGAGGGAGAGAGACTAATTGGTAAATAATTCAATGTGTATGGAGCTGATTGGGCTCGGCTGCTCAATTGGGTCAAAGAGCTCAGATTGCTTGACAGGATTGAGAAAGAAAATGGGCAAGTTTCTCACTGAACTTGTCAGAAAAGGGGGCTGTCAGGCGTGATTAGGGCACCCTCTTAGTGCCCCAGCGATCAAAAGGTCCCGAATACACACCCACAAACGCAGGACCCCATGACTGAACTGTATCAATCAAAAAAGCAGAGTTTGCCTCTGATCTGATGAAGCAGCAGGGCAGAAGGACTTGAGACTTGAGTGTGTTCGTTTGGGTGCATGATGTGAGAGACACTGACGGCACTGGCTTCCAAATGACGAAGCTTTTCTTTACAGCATTAATATCATTCCATCTCTCATCTTTCTATCTTTGTACCATCTACTAAAATAATAAGCATCCCAAACTTTACCTTCAGTTTAATGGTTTGTTTGTTAGGAAACAGTTGTGAAAATTTTCATGAAATTTCTACCAGAGGCGGAGCTTTGGATGAGAAAGACTCTGATTTTGGAGACGTGTGGGTTTCCTCCCGGTACTCCGGTTTCTTTCCACAGTGGAAAACATGTTCCAAATCACCCCTAGGTGTGAGAGTGAGTGTGAATCCCCCTCACCCAGAGTCGGCTGAGGTGGACTCTAGCCTTCTTGTGACCCTAATTAGGATTAAGGGCCATGAGGGTCTTGCTCAAAGACCCAGTACCCTGGTGGCAAGAGAAGAACCACTGAGCAGCTTTCCAAATGAGTAGATCAACACTTGCTGTCTCTACTACCTTTACAAAGGTACTACTTTGGTCAAAAGTTTGTGGATGACCAGACACAATTCTTCCTCAACTGTTTCCACAACGTTTGATGTAGGCAACTGTATAAAAGGTCTTTGTATGAACCAAAAGGCCAAAAATGTTCCAGCATAACGTTGCCCCTGTAAACAAAGTGAGCCCCATGAAGACATGTTTTGCTGGCAAGGTTGGAGTGGAAGAACTTCAATGCCCTACACAGAGCCCTGACCTTAACTCAGCCGAACTCCTTTGGGATGAAGTGGAACTCCGACAGCACCCCATGCCTCCTCACCCAACGCCTGGCTTCATTAATGTTCTTGTGACTGAATCCCCACAGCCACACTCTATAACACAGTGTTATTTATTATTATAGCAGCAAAGGGGACTGGATCTGGAAAGAGATGCTTAACAAGCATTATGGGTGTCATAATCAGGTGCCCACAAACTTTTCACCAGATGGTGTATGTTGGATATCCAGGGTGATACAGGTGGTGGTGTAGTGGTTAGCATGTCCACCTCACAAAAATAAGGCTCTGGGCCCAAATAAAGGACAAAGTGGTTCAGGAAATGAATAGGTGTTACAGTGAAGTCAGGGCAGCTGCACGTCTGATATATTTGACACTCTTCCTGACTTCATTATCCTCTGTTCCAAACACTCATTCAGCTTATGGCTGGTGCCCATCTCAGCCAACTCTGGGCAAGGACGGTGTACATCCTGAACAGCTCGCCAGGCCATCACAGGGCAACGCACATACAACCATTCACACTCACACCTAGGGGTACAAGTAGGGGAACAAACAATTGGCCTACTGTGCATGTTTTTGGACTGTCGGAGTAAACCGGAGTACCCGGAGGAAACCCACGCAAGCACGGCGAGAACATGCAAACTCCACACAGAGCCCGGGAATCGAACCCAGGACCTTCTTGCTGTGAGGCGGACATGCTAACCACTGCTCCACCGTGCCGCCTGGATATGTTATATAAATATGATAAAAATCATCAGTGACTGGGTTTGTAAATGACTTTTATTCTTTCTTTTTAGGCTAAACAATAAATGATGCAATCTGAAGGTGGTATTGCATCATAAATGATATGGATGGCATCATATTGTCCCTAGAAGTCTGGTGCAACCTTTACTCCGTTAACTCAGCTTCCATCACTTTGCTGAACAGGTTGCTCGAAATCAACTCTAGAAACCAGATACATGTAGCTTCATGTTCGATATAGTGACATAGACGTCAAATGTTTAAAAAAAAAAAAGAAAAAAACCCCTAAATATCTTGGAAACAGAAGCCAGTTGCCATTTTTAGTCATATTTGATTTCAGGAAACCAAAATTCATAACTAAGAACACATTTTGTTTCTGAAGCCGACAACTCCTAAAAATTGGTACACCAGTGTGATTCTACATCCTGCTACCAGACACTTTCAAATTCAAATGACCTCAAACTTTGTTGCAGATAAAACACTGTCTATGTGGCGTCTGCCGCTGTGTCTGGTACAATAATGTGACCTTTACACTGACATAAAGACTATATGTTTTGTTAAACCTTTGGAAGTTTTTATTATTATTATTATTAATATTATTATTATTATAATTTTTTTTTTTTATACAAAAAATGGTAATCTCGGCTCTATAGATTTTAATCCAATGTTCCCATTAGGCAACCTTCGCCCTGGAACCTGTTCGAAACAACACCAAACTTGTTCAAAAATGCCAATTCCACTGACGTCAGTATGTAGCACAGAACAATGCGTAGCAGAGAGGTCAAAAGGGAAAGTAATGTCTGCCGATGAGCACGGTACGCTCCTGAACAAACAAGTCTCATACTCGCTCATTAGTAGCTGTGCAATCACCGGCGCTGGGAAAGACGACGGAGGTCACGTCGTTGGTGCTCAGGTCATCCGACCCCGTCGGTGTCTTTCTTCACAGTCCCACACACTTACGCTCTAATGGAGGTAATTACAGCAAATGCGCTAATGACTGGGAACACACACACACACACACACACACACACACACACACACACAGAGATAGAGAGAGAGAGACAGGATGGGATACAGACAGATAGACAGACAGCTTCTCTTTGCACACATATTTCTATTTGTGTAGGCACTCAATCCTGTGTGTGTGTGTGTGTGTGTGTGTGTGTGTGTGTATCTCCTTATGTTAGTCAGCGATCCCATTCAGTGTCTTAAGAAAGTGATGAAAGACGATTTCTTTCATAAAGCAGGACTGTTAGTCTGGTTCGGAGGAAGTGACTGCCTAAATGCAAAATATTGTTGACACCATTAACATGTCTCAGTTCGGAAAAAAAATAAAGACACGTCAAAAAATGATTCACTGAGATTAAATTAGGGCAAGGGGCAGCATGGTGGTGTAGAGGTTCGCATGTCCACCTCACAGCAAGAAGGTCCAGGGTTCGAGTTCCAGGATTGGCGACGGTGTTTCCATGTGGCTTTTGCGTGTTCTCCATGTGTTTGCGTTTGTTTCCTTCCAGTACATCAGTTTCCTTCCCACAGTGCAAAGACATGCACATGAGGTCCTATGTGTGAGTGTGAATGTGGACCTACTTGTGTAGCTCTGATGGCTGACCCATGGCAAATTTTCAAATGACCAAACTTTCCCCTTAATGAATACCACACCAACCCGGTTTTCAAGGCAGCTTCCTGTCTATAAAGAACTGAGGCTCTTTCAGTTCCCAGGTATATTAAGTAAAGATGAAATACAGTGGTATCTTCTGAAAGTAGAATCGAATCAGCCACAATGTCTTTCTGAAATTTCTGAAACCATGATATTAGTTAACACCGATAGCTTGAGGCAAGCAAGAGCCCAGAACACTTGATCTCGGACTTTCTACGTTTACGTTCTACGGATCTGTGTTGCGCTGCCAGGTTATCACGCATACACAAGATCGTTTTTCCGGTCACACTGTCTTATTATTGTTAGTGTAAACAGATACAGAACCAAAACAAGATGTAGATGAGGTAAATAAGATATACTAAGCCCGTGAGCTGGGGTGGTTTCACCAGGAAACCTTTATATTTAAAATGAACTGATAATGAAGGTTATAGTCATTCATACTAGTGAATGTGCATATTTAAAAACACCGTGGGCTGTAACTCCGGGCTGATATTTCCAGAATCATTTTGGGGGGGAAACCCATTAGATAATTACACTATCTAAAGCCCATGGCTAGACATATTTGTTTAGCAACACTATCAGGAATTAACAGAGCATGTTTATTTATGTTGAGTATGTCTATCTTGCTAACTGATAAGTAGCTGATTAGATAGCTTAGCAGGTTATTTGCTAGCTACTAATCTTGCTACAAAAGCTTCTTTACTCTCTGTGACAGCTGAAAAGTTCATTTTTTTAAAAAGGAATTTGATGTTACACATTTCTAACGCCTAATTTAGTCAATAAGGAGGAGCGAGGCAGTGGTTCAGACTGCCTCCTGTACTGAAGCATGATTTTTAATAATGGAGAATGTAACAGCGGTCTCATGCACCACACACACTGCTACAGTGACTCCAGCAACACATCAGATATAAAACAGCAGGTCTGAGAGGACGTGTCAATGAGTAGGGGGTCAGTAACTCTGTAGATGAATGAAACTCTCCTGTCAGACTGAAAATATGTTTAGTTTCATCATCAGTTGGTTTTTACTTACATCGATGAAATGGTGCAGTGGTTAGCATTCCATCTCACAGCAAGATGGTCCTGGGTTCGAGTCTCGGGCTCATCGCGGGCGTTTGTGTGGAGTTTGCATGCTCTTCCTGTGCTTGCATGGGTTTCCTCTGGGTAAGCAGGTTTCCTCCCACAGTCCAAAAACATGCACGTTACTCTAATTGGCTGTTCCAAATTGCCCCTAGGTGTGAATGCGAGTGAGAAAGGATGTTTATCCTAAAGAACAGGTTCTGCAGGGGGGCTTGCAACCCTCTCAAAAAACATACAATGCAACCAAATCCATAAAGGTGCATTATGGGTCCATTGTGGAGAGTTTTGTCTGGTGAATCATTTCATTCACACCTTAAGAGTCTCGTCTCATTCATTCAGGTCACCGGAAATCTTTACCTGTAAACATATTGTGTATTTCTCGCTGCTCTTTTCCTCACGGTCCTGTTCAGCATTTGCGATTCTTTCCTTTTATTACGTGTGTTTGTTTTTCAGCTGACAGAGAGGTGAAAAAAGAATAAAATGCACCAACTTCTAATCATTTAATCGTTATCATCCCTGAAAGAGACTGTGTGGAGAGATCGCAGCTCCTGATAAACCCATAATGAGTGTTTATTAGATCTGAGAAGAAACGGTGTGGAAGAAATGGATATAAACCAAAAAAAAAAAAAAGACAATTTAAAAAAGTAAGCATGTATTTAAAAAATCAATCAATAAATAAAAAAATTGAAGAAAAGAAGAAAAACAAAACAAAACAACAACAACAACAGCAATAATAATAATAATAATAATAATAATAATAATAATAATAATAATAATAATAATAATAATTAGATGAGGAAGAAAAAGAAGTAGGGGATGAAGTAGTAGGGGAAGAACAAAGAAAAATAAGAAAAAGAAAAAGGAGGAGGAGGAGTAGAGAAACAAAATAAAAAAGATAAAAAGATGAAGAAAATGAAGACAAAGAAGAGGAAAAAGAAAGACAATAAATTTCTTCCCCTTCTTCCAAGAATTAGAAAAAAACAGCACTGTCTGATCTTTTAATCTTTTCATCCTCATCCCTAAAGGAGTGTTCTCTGGCAGAAAGCTCATGGAGAGGCTCTAATGAGAGAGAGAGAGAGAGAGAGAGAGAGGAGAGAGAGAATGAGAGAGAGAGAGAGAAGGAGACAGAGAGAGAGAGAGAGAAGGAGACAGAGAGAGAGAGAGAGAGAGAGACTGAGAGAGAGAGAGACAGAGAAGGAGACAGAGAGAGAGAGAAGGAGACAGAGAGAGAGAGAGAGAGAGAGAGATCGAGAGGAGAGAGAGACTGAGACAGAGAGAGAAGGAGACAATGAGAGAGAGAGAGAGAGAGATCGAGAGGAGAGAGAGAATGAGAGAGAGAGAGAGAGAGATTGAGAGGAGAGAGAGAATAAGAGCGAGAGAG